>JBCJKH010017067.1:0-17321 GCA_039877255.1 Loriculus beryllinus
CAGGTTGGACACAGGGGCTTGGAGCAAGCTGCTCCAGTGGAAGGGGTCCCTGCCCGTGACAGGGGTTGGAGCTGGAGAAGCTTTAAGCTCCCTTCCAACCCAAACCAGTCTGGTATTCTATATCACTGAATAAAAAGCAAATTGCCTTTTATTTGAAACTATCTGGCCACAAACACAACAGAAGCTTTCTAATAAATAAGAAAAAAACCCAAAGGAAATGCAACTTTGCAAGTAGGAGCAACGTGGCTCTCCCAGACAAACCTACAAAGCTGATGGGTTTCCCTTTTGAAAGTTCATAGAGGTCGGGTTGAAGGATACATTGAGCAAAGGTACCAAGAAATAAATACATTTAAACTAAATACATGCAGCTCTCTCTGAAAGCTCTGAAGGTTAAAAATCGGGATTTAACAGCTCCAAATTCATGCAAGGTTTGGTTCTGAGTTTGTTCTGGATAATGCAGTAAAGTACCAGTGAAATGTGAGGTGCATAAGCATTACTTCTCAGCTACATGTGTGACTCAATATCTCAAACACCTGGAACAAAAACTTGGCACTTGTAGGGCATCTAAAGTATCTCTAGCACATCCATGGGCTTATTCCTTCACCCATTGCTAATGGATGAAATTCAAAGAAGATTTCTACTCTACTACTTTGACATCCCTAGCAGTTACTCACATGCATAATCCCTGAATTCTAAGCAGTGTATTTTTGTATAACCTTTTAAGAGAAATTATATTTCTCTGGAACATCTGTTCTATAGTTAAGTAAATAGGAACAAACAAAGTTTATATTTTATATGAGCTTGTTGAATTATATTTCTTAACACAGAGAAACTTGATTTATGATCTAGAATGATTGAAATCCTTTGATTCATTAAATCTGTCATACTCTCTTAGATACCTGCGTGTACTACTGGAAATGCTGGAGTAAATTACTTCAGCCAAATATCTTATTAAAAATCTCATTTGATTTTGTTCCACCAAGAGTGTTTTTGTGTTTGCATTTGTTTTCAGCAGGATTTTTTTGTCCCTTGGATCATACAATCTTCACATGAGTCTAAATGTACTTGGAAAAATAGGAAGCACTGACTGGGAATATAAATTGCACCGCTGTGCTTAGTCACAAATGGCTGAGTGCAATGAGATTTTACAATAAACCAGAAATGTCTGTGTTTTGTTGTGTCAATAAATGTTCCAGTGATGCTCTTAAAGACAATAAATTACTGGTAATGGAACACTGTTCTCAGCATGTAAAAGTCATTTTCCACTTCCAGACATTCTCAGATTAGGTTTAAATTGCTATTAGAAAATCCTAAATGTGTTTGTTTGCAGAAAATCTTTTTAATGCCTAGAAATAATCCAGCAGTGGCTGGTTAGAGCAGAGTTAGCTGGCATGTTCTTAGGGAGCACAGTTTACACATTTGGAAGGGAGTTCAGCTCCAACATATCCTTACCCTTAGAGGGAACAATACAGAGTTTTCACAGCCTGTAATTTGTAGCAGCTGCTTGATGGTATTGCTCAGCCCAAGAGAAAACATGTGAGTCTGCTAAGGAAATCATCCTGAGAGTCTGAGTTTATAACATGGGTATAAGACGTGATCCTAAGTCTGGGCTGCAATTGACAGAGGGCACCTTTGTAATGGTTGTTCATAGAAGACCTTTATGGTAGCAGAGGTAAAGAATAGGCACTGCAAGCTGTGTGGGATAGGAGGTAAATAAGGAGAAAAGAAGAAGTGATAAGAGAAGGAAACAGCAGAAAACACGACTCTGGTCTACAACCATTAACTCTTTTGTAAGCTGAGCTGTTGGGTTCCTTGAAGATCCGCTGAAATCCAGGGTGTTTTCATCACCAGATTAATGTTCTTAGTGGTGCTTACAGCCAGAACCTGAAGGTACCAATACTGGGGGTCTTACACATCCTCTTTTCTTCAGCATTGACTTTAGCAACAGAATAACAAAGCAGGACAAACCCTTTTCTTATTAATGGCAGCAATACCAGATCAGAATACCATACATGTGTACAAGTGTAACAAGCTGCAAACAATCGACAAGACTAGTCCCACATGGAAAAATAAAGTGGGAACTGGAGATGTGAAACATTAATTGGAATTTTTGTATTGATTTTCTGAGTTTTTAAAGAAAGAAATCCACAAGGGATAGAGCTGGAATTTCAGAGGGGCTAATTAGCTTCATGCTCTATGAGAACCATCACCATCAAACTTCGAATGTACTGGATTGCACTGCAGTATCTTACAGTTCTGTGTGAACAAAACCAATCACATATGAATATCTGGGGCCATGGTCATAAATCTTCCATGGTCATAAATCAATCTAAGTCCTTTACTTTCCATGGCAGCTCACTGCAATTGAACTTTAGATCCAATGAAGGTTAGTTAATCAATGAAAAGTTCAAATATTTTCCAGGAGGGAAGTTCCACAGTTAGATATTCATACCTAACGAAAGTTTAGCATCCTGATACGTGAGATGTGAATGGATATCACATACTTTTCCACCTCAGCATCACTGAATGTCCCACCTGCTTAAAAGCCTGCCAGCAGCACGTTACTAAAGGCATGGGGCAGCATCCCTGTCCCTTTTCTACTCTAGGATCTGATGTGCCAGGGTCAGCCTGCTAGCCACCTGTAGCTGACATGGTGCTGGAGCAAGAGCCAAGCAGCAGCAGCAGCTTTCTGCAGATGTGTGGGACGTGGGTATCACATCAAAGCGGTGTGGCGTGGGGTCAAGAGGCTTGATCTCACACACAGCATGTGACGCTGGCCAGGTTGTGTATTAGATTAAGCATCCACATTTTCCAGTCACCAGATTTTCCCTGCAGGAAGAGTCAGTCACTGTCAATATTTATAAAGCCTGATGAGACCTTCTCACTGAAGGGCACAAGGAACAAAGTGTTTCGTCATTGCGAGTTTCCAGCTCTTCAGTGACATTTGATGAAATCATATTAAGCATAATTACATTTGAGGGGAGCACGTCTAAGTTCTAATGAGCCTTTATAGTTATTCATTACCTGATTTCCCAATTTTCATTTTCCAAAGGTTTGTTTGCTTCATTCAGTTAAATTAAGGGAGAGGCGTTTTCATAACCTCTCCCCTTCAACTTTCAGCTCCTTTACTGAGCTTTATGGCTCTATGCTGGTCAATATTTGCACCTACTTGATTGATTTTTAGCTTCTAGGGGGTCCCACCGCATATGTGAAGTTATGGACAAGAATAGCTTTATGGATAAGCACTTTCAGCTTTACAGGCTACATTTGCTTGGTTTTTATCAAAGGAAATTGTTACATAAAGAAAGCAGGCTATTCTTTTTCAGACATGACTACAGTTAGTGGGATGAAATCCAGGTACTTCAGGTGCTTCACACAAGAATTTATATGCAGATTTAAAACATGAATCTCATGAGGCGCTGGAACTGGATGATCTTTAGGTCCTCTCCAACCCTAACTATTGTATGATTTTATGATTTTTGTCCATTTTGAAGGTATACTTTGGATTTAAACAGAAGTGCACAGAGCAGCACACTGACTTCTACTAAAGATGACTGTTTATCTTTGCCAAACTGGTCTAGTTCATTATTTAAGTCTCTGACATGAAGGGAAGAAAGGTTCTGGATTTTAACAGGGTGCCATATCTTCAGTCATGTTTTCCCTTCTTTTTCTGCTCCTTTTCCATGAAGAATCCAGGTTAAATACATCCACTGAAAGCTGCAAACTGTATCTGCAATTGTAATTATAATTATAATGAACTATCCAGATTGCTCCCAGTAAAGAAGGTGAAGAACTGATGAAGGTGTTAATTGACTTCTGTGTAATGATGTGTTTGCCAATAACTTTTCCTGGTAGTCTCATTAAAAATCCTTTTTTGGGAAATGAAGGATGCTCAGAATAGTACATTGTGAATAAACACTGTCAGAAAAAGATTCTGATAAAAAACACAAATGGAACATAGCTGTTCAACATCGTTGTGTCTGTAACTGGTAGATTTCTAAAGTTAAATATTGATTTGTAAAATGGAGCTTGCATTTTGCCCACATTTATGTTTATGTCTATATCTATATCTGTATCATCTATATCTATATCTATCTATGTCTATATCTAATCTATCTAATCTGTATCTATATCTATTTATATCTCTGTCTTTATATATAAATTCCCCTATCCACTTTTTTATCTGCTGGACACCTCTGATTGCCTACTACAGATCTAGAGCAGGCTAAAATTGAAGTAACCTGATTTCTGAAGAGGCTTCCCTCTTTTTCCTAGAGGACCATAAATCAGGCCTGGATGAACACTGGAATTTCCATCCCTCCTTGTAGCTGCAAGAGGCCTCACATCCTTCTGTTATATTTTGTGTTAAATATTAAACAACACACTGTCAACCATCTGGCTACGGTGAGATAATATTTATTTGGATTGCCTTTATTCAGTTGCAAGCCTGGTATTTAAATGCAGTCTTTTGGATGCAAAATTACCTCTTGGAGTACTGTATCTTCTCTTGCATTAACCTGATGCATACACCTCTGTTACTCTAGAAACTTTATGTTCTGTCATATCTTCTTCGATTGTCATGTAAGTGTGTTGTGGTAGATCCCAAATACTTCCAGAGAGAGGAGACCCAAGCCAAGATTCTGAGAATCAAGCTCCTACAAACTTCAGGAGTTCTGGAAATTCAAAACTCATATCTAGTTATTTGTAAATAGCCTCTGTTTTTGTTATGAGCTGGACATCATCTGAACTCTGGACTGTTCCCAGTCTCACTCTGAATCCAGACTAGCTCAAACATCTCTCTAATTTCGCTTTAGTTAAAGACTCTATGTTTTGCTTCCCTTGTGCTTTCTCTTTGCCAAAATAATCAGGTACTCCAATGTTCACTTTCTCCAAAAGATGACCTCTAATTTAGTTCTGCTGAAGCCTGCATCTACATGAAAGGCACTTTCACTAGGCTGCTTCCATCTCCTGTGTTTTCAGATCACAGTATTTGCATGGGCTCTCTCTTCACAAGAATAAATAAAAGAAAGCAAGCAGAGTAATAAAGGGGGAAATCAAGGATAAAAGAAATAATTTGTAATCCTAGTTGAGGCAAAACATCCTGCTACAGCTTTGTTTTTCTAGATGACCCAAACCAACTTCAAAGTTAGTCTCTAAAGGCAGGATCAATGTCCATAGCAACTAATTGCATTTACTGCACCTGCTGGAAAGTGCAGTGGCCATGAATACCAAACACTGCTACAGACAAACACAGAGCCTGCCTGAAGGTGTGTCTTTGGGTGCTTCTGTGGTACCAGGATGCTTCCACTCTGTTGATGCTGCTGACTTTGTTATGTTTGTAAGAAATACCTTGCTCTTTCCTGCTGTTATTCTTGACACCAAAAGCATGCCCCAAAGGAGAATTAAATAAACTTTGTTGTCCTCCTTTAGCCCGTGATAAAAACCCAAATCTTGGCAAGCAAATGGACAGCTGGCAGGTAGAAATTGCTGCCTGCTTGATCATTAAATGATGCCATTTTCCTGCTTGTGCTGCTTAAAGCAGCTCTCCCTGCCCCTCTTCTGTTTGATGTAGATTATATGCTACTTGCAGGCATTACCTTTATATTATTTAATTATGCAGGTATAGAATAAAGGGCTTGTCATGCTGGACTGGAACTACAAGCTACCTCCATACAGATACTAATACATCAATAGGGATTTATTAACACCCTCTATTAGACAGCACTGAGCTGAGCAGTTTGTTCCACTGCAGACTGAACACAACCACCAAACAGCATTTCTGCTAACCATTTAGCAGTGCTGTATTTAAAATGGTTGCAAAGCAGAAGCAATATTCTGTATCTGGAACTTCTCCGTGTGGGTATTGCACAAGCAGAGCACACCTTGGCATTTATTAAATATTGCAATTAATTTGAATTTCTTTATGAGACAACAAGCCATTCAACGCAAATGGCTGATAATATTAGAAACGCTTTCCTATGTGACTTAGTTCTATTTGATTACACAGATAATGTGCTTCTGTTTCTGTTTGTCTGTTCTATGTACAGAACTTGTAGGATGGGGACTGAAAGATAGAGAGGAGATTAATAAATGGAAACAAAGAAATCTTTTCAATATTAAGCATTTCCTTTCTGGGTCACATAAGCCCTGCCAGGAGTTGTCTATGGATATATGATGCTATTTAAAGCACGATGCTTTGATGATAGGTGTTCAAATGGTACCTTTGGGGAACAGATCCTGCTCTTTTTATAATCTGTGTTTGTCTGGAAGAAATTCATTAACAAAAGTTGACAAATGCTCACCCAAAATCATTTCCTTGCTCCAGTAAAACTCTTGAGCATTTTGTTCTTGATTTCCAGTCATTCCTTTCTAATAAATGAAGCAACAGTCATGGGGCAGATGGCAAAATTAATAATCATTTTCTGTACATGTACAGCCACCATCTCCCTCAGTGGATGAGCTGCACTTCTGTTTTCTCTTACTCTTATCTGACAACAATCACCGCCTGGGAAAATATGGCCTATTGCTGCTCCAAGTCACGGAGTCACAGATGCACAAGCGTCAGTGAAGACATTGACAAAGCCCAGAGTGATAAATATGTGTCAGGGAGGTGAATTTGGGTCAGTTTTCACCCTTCTGTGCAGCCATGGATCTGCACAGCAGCCCAGTCAATGGAGTGCTCACATTGCTCTGGTCTCTGCTGCCCTTTTCCTCCCTCTGAAGCCTTCATTGGCAAGTTCATGCTGCTCTAAGCACCATTAATTCCTGACCAGGTTTCTCTCTGAACCGATGTGAGACTTGCTCTGGGGGAGGCGGGGGGAGAAGGAAGAAGATAGATGGATGGTGACCATAGTGTTTGCTCTGCACGCTCAACATCTGCCCTGTCCCCTCCTTCCAAAGCAAACACTGAGAAACCCCTGTTCCATGCAGAGCTGACAGGCTGTGAGGAAGATGAAAGAGGCAGCATGAGGCCACCAGCAGAGATCTGTGCCCCTTTCCCCCTCTCCGCACAGAAAGGTACCCCAAGGTTGCACGCTGTACTCCATGGCCCGGGAATGATGCTTAGGAGCATGTCGCCTTTGGTTAACATCTCCTTTTCCTTCCCAATTTCAACAAAGTCATCCACAATGTATTTATTGCCATTGCTGGCAGTCATTATATTTCCTCATTAATCTTATTTTCTCCTGCATTCAGGGCAGGGAGGGTTCAGTGGCAAGAGCAGCATTTAAAGGGGTGATGAGGTCAGTGTTATTCCAGGATGGGGCTGTGGTGCAGGAGCTGACATTTTGTGTATTTACATCAGATCTGCCTCATGCAGTTATAATCACCGGTGCTGCCAAAACTATAGGCTGGAAATATTCAAGCCCCGTGGCCTCTACCATTGCAACTTAAATTCCTTTAAAAATAGCAATAAGAAGAGAAACTGACGACATTTAAGCAGAAGTCTGCTCTGAGTATGAGCAAGGTTGGAAGAGAACAAGCAAAAGATTATCTGTCCTTTCAAACACCCACCTTCTTGCCAATTCAAATATTGACTGGCTACAGAATAGGAAAATCACTGCTTGCAGGGGGATGGAAATGGCTGAGTTTGCTTCAGAGATAACCCATGAAGGAAAAATGATGTTTGGAGGCTTCCAACAAAGGCCAGGACTTCAAAGCAGGTGAAAGGTACTGTGTGCATTGAGAGGCTATCTCAAGGGTCTTATTTCAGTCTGAAATCTGAGTGGAGATATGGATTTCACCCCAGGCTTCTGTGTGACATTTGGAAGTGCTCAGTTGTGACACCAGCTTTAAAGAGTGGCTGTGAGAACGTCATCCCCCCAAGCTGTTTTCATGGGCACGGTGTGAAATGGATGGGGGAACCGATCTGCCTGAAAAGAAGACTTGTGCATTGAGGATGTTGTTCAAATGGATCCATTCTCTCATCCTGTTCTGGCTCGGCCACACAAGCAGAAGTGCCACAAGCAGCGTGGGGTAGCATAGATGGATGAGCTGGGAGGGCCCTGGGATAGAAGGAAGGAGGGAAAAAGATGAGGGCAAGACCACGCGTGCCAAGGTACCAATGCTCACCACTTCATAACATCAAATCATAGTCTTGGCATAGCTGGTTGCTAAAATGTCTGCACAGAAATGTCTCGTGGTTTCATCATCAAGGAGGAAGATGTCTGGATTCTCACCCTCATCCATGCTGAGAGGTGTGCTGGAAATGCCAGTTTCTCTCCTCTGACCACAGAGCAGGATGTGATACCACTCAGACTGCATTCTCTGTCTGTCCCCAGTCACTCCAGTTAGGCAGTAATCACCTTCAGGGATAGTTTCCTGGACCTCACTTCCAACAGGATGCAGCATTGGTTGCTGCATTTAGTTGCACAGCTGGCTGTGGGGACTCCTGCTCACACTGCCTGTGTTTCAGGAGGTTTACTTTGGATTAGGTCTGGTTTGCTGCTGTCAACCCAGCAGCCATCAGCAATGGAAGTGATTCAGGCACGTTCCTGGTGAGCATGAGGGCATATATGTTGAGTTTCTAATGCTAGAAAGGCATTAGAGTTAGAATCTAGGCCCTACTCTGGTATTAATTAAATTTTTTGTCCTATACTGAACAGAAAGCATATTAGGCTTTGCCACAGTCCTCAAAGGTGCTATTACCAGACTCCAATGGATGAGGGGAAATGAAGCCAAGGAAGACTGTAATTGCTTTAGGTCATTCAGCCAAAGCCAAAACCAGAGCACAACATGCCCAATTTGACATCATCTTCACTTGCTATTACCCAGTGCTTTTCAGTAGTGAGGTGCAATGCTATTGTGGGCAGTGATTGCACTCCTCTTGGACTTCCTCCTACATAAACAATGCTTGCAAAGGCCTCAGTTTTCAGTGACTGCCTCCCATGTGGGTTTGTATGGGTCTGGATTGGGAACTGGCAGTTTGCCACGTCCTCTGTCCCTGCTTTGGGCAGTAATCTTCATGTTTCACTAGAGAAAACTATTGCCGTAGTCAGGAAATCTGAGATGTTTTAATACATCCTATATATTTTTGTCTAAGAGAAAGGGTAAAAGAATCTTAAAATCTCTGCTCTTTCTATGCAGATAAATGTAAGGCATCGCACTAAATCTCTGCGGTCCTTTCTTGCTTCAAAACTAATAACAGATGGATGTTTCTATGTAAAGTTTAAGTATTTTGTTATTCTTTCCTTCCTAAACTCCATTCATCTGCATCTCCTAAAATCCTCCCTTACAAATGCCACTATTCCTATGCAAAGAAACTTGCCCTTAACGCTGCATAAAATTTCTCTGGTTACCAAAGCAAGCGACCGTTAGCGGTGCAGGACCAGATCCCGAGGCGGTGTCAAATGGCTGTCAGTGTTAGACGAGATGGAAAGATTGACTCAAGCCATCTCCCCCTCATCTCTTGAGCTCTGCGCCGTGCCATCTGCTGGTAGTTGGCTTCTGGAAGGAACGAGGTCTACTTGCACCATCTAGTGGCTTAAAATAACCGGGCTAAAAGGGATTTTCTGCTCACAGCACAGAATATGGTCATATATTCTTTCTTATTTCACGTTATCACCGTTAAAAACACTAACGTCAGAACTCATAAGAAGGAAAATGAGAAAGAAGGTTCTCCCACGGTAAAACCGAAGAAGGCATCAGTCCAACCTCATTTCCAAGGGCTGAGATTAAGGTCAGTCCACAACTGTTATCGCACATCCTTCATTTTGCAGTTGCTTAAGAACATCTTTACTTTCCCCCAGAGAGAAGTAGAGCTGTGAAAGTGATGCTACACAGAGCGTATCTCATCGTTCTCTTTGAGTAAAAAATGGGAAGAAAGGGACATTTCTAGGGAGAAATATTACAGAAAAGATAATTTACTATATTTTTACTGGTTTTTTTAGTGGCAACCTGAATGCTGAAAAATGTAACCCAGACCCAGGATGCCTTATGTTGTGATCAAATAACTTGTGGTTTTTTTTCCGTAAGTATTCCCAGAAGTAAATATATCTGAACCTTCCACTCTTATTTCTGCAGCTTCATAGGCTGAGGTCTAAATCTTCAGCTGTATTCAGACAGGGAGAGTATGACCTGGCAAAGCATAGCAGTACAGCAATATTCAGCAGGTCCTGGCATCAGTATGACCACTGGTGCTGTATGGACCAGCCCTATGCTAAGATGAATTTTTGTGTGGTAGGAAGCAACAACCCATGCATCACTTTAGTGGTTAACCCCTGCCATGAAGTTATCTGAAAATGTGAGCATCAGGAGAGGTGTTCTGGCTGGCTGAGCTCCTTCCATTGGACTCCTCAAGCCATTTTAGAAATTCCCACCTCTGCTCCATCAAAGTCTGCTGTTGTGATGGGAGACGCAATCACACAAGCACAGCTTGCCTTGTAACGCCACGTTAAAGTCAAGAGTCTAGCACAAATCTGGGGCATTTGCCCATCCTATGTGTGAAAATTTCTGCATTTACCGACATCAGTGCTTCCTTCACACCTTGCTCATGCCAGTGCATCAAAAGGAAGCAGCAAAGATATCAGTTTGACAGTGGCACAAGCCCTGAGAGGTACAGATGGCCAAACCAAAAATGCTAAAGACGATCTTCAGCATCAGGAAACAACTTGATCTCTGAACCAAAGTGCTAGAGCAAGCTTTAGTCTGGAGAATTATGCCCCGTTTCTCTTCTCACCTTTCTTTGGATTCATCCCTGATGCTCAGGAAAGACAAGGTAAGAGAGCAGGACTCCTGCACAGGAGCAGAGCTGCTCTACTCATGGTGGGTAGCTCCATGACGCCCAGATTCGTGCACGAATGTGCCTGGTTCTCCTCTTGTGAAGATGGGAATAAAGGCTTGGTACAGTGCCCTGGTCTCAAGAAAGCAGCTGGATTCTCAGCATCTTCTGTATTTCTTATTCATCTCTTATACAGCTCAATGAAAGATGACTTCTCTTTACTCTCCCTTCTTTCTTCCAGCCTTGCTGAGGTTAGGGAACAGAAATGTTAACTAAGAACCCCTCATTCCAGCACTAAGCAGGACCAAACCATAAATTTCTGAAGATTAAGTACCTCTGGTGAAGGACTGGAAGGGCAGAGCTGGCAGCTTATGGGACCCTGCAGTGGGTGACCTCAGGCATGTTTCTTCCCTTTTCCACATCCCTCCTCACCCCACTTTATAAAATAATTATAACCATTTATCTTTGAGGAAGGTTTAGAAATATGCAATATAGAGCATTTTTTCTATATTCTATATGAAATATAGAGTATTTCCTAGTGAATTACTTTCCCTATTAATGCAGCAGATAAGGGGAGTGCCCACAGCTGGGAATCACTAGGAATCTACTGCACACACAATTAGAGAGAAGGCGATTAAAGACCTTGGCTCCACAGACCCTACTGAGTCAATAGTTCCCTTGGCTTGAATAACTGTGTTGTCTTTGAAAAGCACTGAAGCATCTCCCAGGATTTTAGCATACAACTAAAATGGCAGGAGATGCATCATTCAAGGATAGGGTCACATTTAAGGTCTTTGTTTTTCTGTTGAAGAAAACAAGAGTTTTCCAATTGGTGTCAGTCACTCCAAGTTTGGGAGTTTACCTGAGCTGTGCAAATAGCACCTTGTCCTTTATCAAGGAGATCCACCTGAATCATGTCAAAGGATGGAAAGCATCAAGGAAGCATTGAGAGAGGCATTTGGCTGTGAAGTTCTAGGTTATATTTAATGGATGCCTATAGACTTTCTCAAAATCAAATAACTCATACATCAATATAGTAAGTTATCTATAGAAAGTAGAGCTTCACATGCTAGGAAACAACATATGTTCCTCAGGACAATTAGAAATGTAAAACTTGGGGGGTGAGGAGAGGAGGACATATATTAGCTGAGATTTGCATCTTGATGATGACCACAAGTAGATGAGTTTCAAAGAACCAGCCATCAGACTGGAAGTGCTGCCAGTAAACACAAGCATGTTGTCAGTGTGTTGGGGTCCCTGGTACCCCAACAGGCCTACCTGCCCTACCTAGCTGATTGTCTCCACCAAAGACTTCTGGCTCCAGAACAAACAGGAAAGCTGAAGTCTGAAAAATCATACCTAGCACAGTGTTTAGGTAAGGACTCAGGATGCTTATTAATATTTATGACCCCATTTATTTTACAAGCTAAGCACATGACCTGCTAAACCACCTGGACTGAATTCCTCATAAATTATATCCTTCACTCAAAATAGCCTTTGCATCATGTCAGAGCATTAAGTGCACAATGACTTGGAAAGCCTTTCTAGGAATTTAAGTGCTTACTAGTTGCAATAACTTATTTGCTTTGACTGCCCTGAAGATTGCCTTACACCTAGTAGAGACAACAGACTGTATGCACTCTAATGAACTCTCAGCTGGAAGAATAATGAATCTGAGAGTGCTAAAATGTTTTGATAGCTCAATAGTACATTATGACACCTCAGCTTTTATTGCCATTGGAAGAGCAGTTAAACTCTGCATGTCCAGAAGCAAGGGAATCACAGAGTATATAAAGATGAACGTCAAAGACCCCAGCTCCAGAAGCAGATATTTTTATGGAGTATTCATATATGTAGGCTCCTCCTCTCAGGAGGAGGACATCACATTGAAAAAGCCTGCATGAACACCCACCACAATTATGTTCAAACCCTAAACAAGATAAATTCATCTCCCCACTCCCCAGTTTCCTCTCTATGGAACAGAGACAGGAGTGCCTGCACTCATGAGGACAGCATGCTGATAAATAATTAGAAGACACTCCCAATATAGTAGTGACCACAGCTCCACAACAGTGTAGAACTTATGTTTAATATAAAGATATAGAAATTGTTGAGACCATGAGCACTAGAGGCCAAGCTGGGACGTCGGTCTGTGGATCAGCCAGACTCAGTAATCCGTGGTTGGGCATAGCAGGGCTATGGGGAGCTGGAGATCACCACTCTATACCATCACTGGGGGAAGAACTGATGGCCATCAGCTGCTTCTTGGTAGCATGCCTTCTCTGCTTTGCTTTTCTGTTGGCATTTTGGCTTCTCTTTATCTTATACAAATAGGAGGTAGTAAGGAGCCTGTTTGGTTTAAAAGGCTCTGACTTTAAGAGAACTTCAGCTCGCAGGCACAATATTTTGTGTATATCACTCTCCAGTTGCAACACAAATTTAACTTCTCCTAAACTCACTGTTTTTTGGAGCTAAAAAGTAAATTCAAATAGTTAGTCCAGAGAGGTTATGTCTATGTTCACCTTGCAGGAAGGAGTAGGGAATATATTCTCCAGACTGCAAGGACCTAGAGACCTCTATAGTGCTAACAGACTCCAAGGACCTAAAGACCTCTATAGTGCTAACAGACTCCAAAGATACTTCTTGCTTTGCTAATTACAGACACCCAGACGGGACTCCAGCAGTGAAAGAAGGGCCATCCTAGGTTCAGGAGTTTGACTCCCTGCCAGATTTGACAGTTATAAGTGATCAGACCATTTGTGTGTTGCCAAATTCTTTCAGACATCATAATCTGCTTTGCTTTCCTTTCCTTTTCTTGACATCCTGTTGCTTCAAGCCCTTCTTGCTATAAAGATGTTTCCCAGCTTAGCATATTTCTGCTCAATTTCAACTAAAGTTCCAGAGAGTGAGCCAGCAGGCTCTGAATTGAAACACTGCTTCTCCTTTGAGGATCTATCAGTCTCTCTCAGTCTCTTCTCACCAAATAAGAATTCAAGTGTGGTTGCTCTCCAGCCTGATCTTTTTTCTGCGCCTGTTCCATCTTGGTTCAAAGGCAACTCTCATCTGTGAACAAATGATGGTCGTGAACTCAGAATAACAGGTTCTCTTACTGTAAATCATATATTCTTGACCATGACAATAATATGACCATAAATAATTATCTATGACAATAATAATATAACCATAAACATTTCTGTATAATACAAACATGCCTCCTACTCAGTTTCATTAAATGTGATCAGTGATTTGCAATTTAGAAACTTTATCACATTTCTGTTTCTCCATTCTGGAAGGGAGGAAAGTGTTTTATATGGTCTGTGCTTGTCAAAATCTTGCTGGTTGAACTACCTTGCTCTTCCAGCTTCCCACGTAACTGCAAACACTTTGGATGAGAGCATCCAGACCACACTGAATGCTAAATCAAGAACCAGAGACTGACAAACTCTGCTTTTCCCAGTATTCAGAGGAATCACCCACGAGGTATATGTAGAAATCACATACAAATGCAAACACCCAGATACATTGGTAAGGCATTGACGGACTGATTGGTCAGATCGAGTGCCCATGAGCTGGACCACAGCTGGTAGGGTGAAGTGACACAGCTGGAACAGGACAACCAGGCAATGCACAAGCTTCCCTTGCTATGAAATGCCACTGTGTTGCATGAGGCTTCTGCATTCACAGCTCTTATTTCACTTAGGTTTCTTCTTTTTTGAAATACACCGCAGCTGCTTCACAGATCTACTCAATCACCCAGTGACACATATTTGTATACTCGCCATAAAGATTTTTGCTTTCTTGCTTAGCCAGCACAGGCAGGAAGTGATAAGGCCTGCTTTAGTTACAGAGATGCATGCTGCGGCAGGCATGTAGCTAGAAACTCTTAGATAAAGGATGGTTGCTTAAGGTCCTTATCTAAGATGATTCAAGGAGCTGCCATAATGAAAATAAGAAACACCAGCAATAATAATTATTAACAGAATTCAAGGAGTCTGACCCTAATGCTGGTTTTATAATTTAATGATTTTGCTGACTTTGACAGAGCTGCTTCCCTCTGGAACTGCTGAAAGTGAAATCAGGGCCTAAATCTTTTGCCCTCCTTATTTATAATTGGGTTACTCTGAAAGACTCTAAAGCTCCTTGGTGATGCTATTCAGATTAAAAAGCAGGTGGGCGGTTTAGATCAAAAAGCCATTGCCAAAGTCAACCCCTTCAAATCCTGTCTGAAGCAGAAGGCTGGAGAATTTTGCAGAAACCCTCATGTTTTTTATGACATCTTTTCCCAAACAGTAGAAATACTGAGAACAGTTTCTAACAGGGTTTCCTGTTCCAATCAGTAAAAGCTTGTAAATAAAAAAAATAAAATGCTTCATTTTAGAATCACTGGACTTCAATTAAGCTCAAAAGTTGGTCAAAGTGTTTATTTGAGCAGCATCCCTAAAACCTATTTTAAAATCTCCTGGAGACTGAGTTAAATTACTTCCTTAGTTGCTGTGTTTATAGCATTGTTAATAGCAATGCTTCTGTTTCCCTTTTCTCTTTTAATGGAAAACAAGGCCACCAGAAGGAATTCCCATGCTTTGCCAAGGAGGAAATGAACCTCTGGTTCATCATGGGGGGAGCCTTGGTGTCTCAGGGAGCACATCAGTGGGCCAGCGACAGGAACTGAGATGGGAAGTTGTGCTCAAATACAGTGAAAAAAACCATGGCCACAGAAAAAAGAATAACCACAAGAGTGCTGAATGTAGGTGTAAACCACATCTTAATGTTTGTCTATTTTTGACCAAGAAGAACTTGGTTTTTTTCATGGAGAATTTTCCATCTCCGGTCTGTGATCATGTCCTGATTGCAGGTCACTGCTGACAGTGAAGCAACAACCATCAGGAATATAGCCAGTTTGTATGTAGAAAAAACCTGTCCATGAGATGGCAGTTTCAGGCATGAAACAGCTCTTCTAAAACCAGGATCAAAAGAATTGATGGCAAAACATATTCTATCTGTCACTTGTTTCCAAACCTGATTTTGCTAAAGGCACAATGAGCTTTGCCATGGATTTCAAGATGAGAACTCAACCCTCTGCTTCTAGCTAGCATTTAGAAGTGGATTTTATATAAAGTAAAAACACATACACATGCCAGTCCTTAATCTCTCTCAGTCTAAAATATATTTGTTTCACCAGCATAGCAAATTGTTCTAAAAACCATTGGGCAGTGTAACTTTTCTTGAAGAGCAAATAGAAAAGAAGTGCTGCTAGCTGTCAAATGTCAGCCAAAGCATGCACTTTCTATAGACCCATACAGTACATCAAACTTCCTAGTATTGCAAATCATGTCCTGCTCTTAAATCCCAAGGAAAGTTCATGATCCCTCTTTTGCTCTTATTCTCTTCCCAGTAACTATGAAGCTGTCTTAAGATGAGACTATTAATACCGTTTAGGAAATATCTTCTAGCAAGAATGCCACATATTGCTTTCCCTGAAGTAGATCATAGCAGAATTTGGTCTTCTCCATGGGAAATATGGAAAGACTTGGAATTGACCCTGAAGAAAGCCAGTCCTCTTTCATCAGCAGAGTGATGTGACACATCGCTGTCTCTGTGTGAGAAGCTGGAGATACAATGAACAGCATGGGGGGAAGGGGAGATCACAAAGAGCTTTATCTTTTAGGTCCCTTCCTTCTTACACGAACGGCTCATGACAGGGAGTCATTCAAACATGAAATTGCTACAACGTGTTCAAAAGCCCTCTTTTGACTATCAGCATTTTGCAGTTCAGCCAAAAACCTCCTACAAATTCAGATCTGCTTTGAAAACATTGAATGAATATGCTGCTATGCTATATTCAAAACTTCTGTTTTCTTCCAGGCATCAGCCAGTTCTATTGTCCAGGAAGCGCAGCAATCCTGTGCTTCTGGCTTGCAAGTGTATTTGGAAAACTACCCATTAAGCATCAGTGAAATCTAGGCAGTCAATGCTCTCCTGAGACTTTGGATGCTTGAATGAAAAACAGCCTAAAACCAACTGCAATACCAATGTGGCTGTCAGAAGGCTGTGTATATATACTGAATTCCTCAAATTCCCAAAATCCCAACTGAACTCCCAAATTCCTTTATTAACAACTACTTCTATTACATATCACAAGAGAAGTATAAAGTGTATAATGTATTAACTGTAGAATGTGTTATACCCACAAAGCCCCAGCCTTCAACTCTTGTGACTGCTTCTCTAGTCTTTTTGTCATATGTGACAAAAGACAGCAAGCGGGTGGCTTTCCCCTAAGGGGCACTGATCAGAGAGCATGATGACAGTCGGCATCGCACGGCAGATCCAATAACTGTCTTCCAGCAGCGCATCAAGTACATTGGCAATTTTATATGCTGGTTTTGTGGTGTCTTCTCTCTCAGCTTTCCTGTTCACACAGGACTTTGTGGAAGCAGATAATGTAATGCATGAGTGCTGTTAGACAGCACCATTACCCTGATTTCTCATCAGCAGATGTTTAACACAGCAATTCATTTTCCACTGCCACTCTTTTCCTTTCCTTTCCTTTCCTTTCCTTTCCTTTCCTTTCCTTTCCTTTCCTTTCCTTTCCTTTCCTTTCCTTTCC
>JBCJKH010017068.1:0-13841 GCA_039877255.1 Loriculus beryllinus
TGCAGCCCAGGATACGGTTGCTTTCTGGGCTGCAAGTGCACACTGAAGCCGGCTCATGTTCATTTTCTCATTGACCAACACCCCCAAGTCCTCCACAGGGCTGCTCTGAATCTCTTCTCATTCTTTTATAATGGAATGCCTTGATTATAAATGTGACCATCTGTTGGAATGAGGCATTGCAGAGGGCTAGGGACACGCTCTTGGATCTTTGGCCTGCACTGTTCAGTGTTGACAACGCTGTTTCAATTGTATATCATGTCCTTCCCTAGGTAAGCACTGGGTCACCTGCTCCAGCAGCAACTCCCTAGTGTGGTTCACATTTCAGCTGGAGGATGCAAGTTCTGCAGCCCTGGGGGAATTAATTTGGTCCAAAAAATGAGTCTCTATGTCTTACACTAGAAATAATGGGAAAATGTCTTCCAGGCTGTCACCTTGATTATACAGCTGCTTACTAACATTCTGACGGGAGGAGGGAACTATAGCAACCATTGGGTAAGATACGGACATAAAACAAAGAATGGGCAGCTTCATTTGCCTTGTATCCTCCCATGAAGTGCTTTGCTACTGGCATTTCTCATGCCTTTAGCAGGGAGGATAAATGACACCATTCTGCACAGCCACCAACTGCTGATTCAAAGGTTTGACACTCAGACTTACGACTTCCAGCTGCCAGCCCTGCTCCTGGGCCAGAAGTTACCATCCCCGCACCATTATCAGTACCTGCGTCCGTGCTTGGAAATGTCACATCTTAGCTTAACCCATCCACTGGCAGCCAAGGGAGCTGGAGAGCAGTTATGCATTGTGTTAAGCACTGAGGTCTGCAGCACAGAAACCAGAGGGTGAGAATGCAGAGACCTAACTCTTCTTTTGGCTGTAACTCCACGCCATGCGACAGGCCCCATCATAAACCCTATGTTTATTCCTGAAGCTGAAGCTTAAGAAGAGGAAAACCCACATGTAACTAGTCTTTCCTGGCTTTCTGATGGTAACAGTAATGCTTAAGCCTGAAAAAATATCTTAGAATATATGGAAGGAGTTTACATGGTGCAGTTTGGCGCTGTGCATGCTTCTGGCTGCAGGTTGAAACCTCAGGTGTTATTGTCTGTTTCATCCCATATCAGTTTTAAGCAGCTTGACATGAAGACTTCCAGAAATAAAGCTGCAGAGCACAGAAAGCAGACCTTGCAGAGGAAAATGTGGGGGTGCAATCAACAGACATTCCCCAATTTTTCCAGGCTTGCACACTTATAAAGTACTTATCCAAATTTCCTGACTCTTTCCAGTGCAAGAAAACAATGATTTTATCTTATGGTTTCTCTCCTGGCCAATAGAAATGAGCGTCTTTCACTGACTGCTCTAAGGGGCAGTATTTTATGCCAGCCAGTCATTTGGGCTTCCAGGACTGTTGGTGTGGAGTCATGAATTGTCATCTTCTTAGCACTGATGAATGTTCTGTAGCCACAGGAACATTTTCAAGTTAACTAAATGACTAAACACTGAATAAATGGAAGCAGTTTGGGTCAAATGAATCCTTCATTAGTATCTCATTTTAGGACCACAGAGGAGCACAATATGGGATGTCTGTCTATACTGCTCGACAAACTGTCAGCGCAGCACACTAACAAATACATAGGAGCTTCCCTTTAATGAACTATTAGGATCCAAAGTGATTAATAAGTTAATCTATCAAAACTGTTAGTTCCCTAAAAGCATGACAGAGTGGACTCATTGCTTATGGTACAAGGAGCAGTTATTAACATTCCAATAGCTGGTTTTTGTTAAAGACATCTGTGAGTTAGAACTGTGAAAGCCTGTTTGGTTTTGCATTTGTATCTTAAATAAACGAAACACTGCGTTTGTATACCCAACACATGTTTCTTTTAAGGGGTTTGCTTTCAAAGTAGTCAAAGCAAAATACATTGCCTTGTGGCAAACACAGCTGATGGGGTACCATTTCACAGCTCACGGGCTTTCATCTCCTGTGAGGACAATGTGACCTGGGGACACTTTGAGTTTCTTCGTGCAGTGTTCCTTTTCTGTGCCAAGATGCTACTCTGCTTTTAGACAACGTGGATCCCAGGCATTTGGGAGCTTGCTTTTTGGCAGCCATATTTCTAATGTACAAATACTGCAGAAGAATTTCTCTCTCCCCACCCATAATGCCACATATGTGCTTCATGATTGTACCTCTTTCTCCAGCTGTTGCAGAAAGCAAATCAGAACTGTAATTACCAGTAAATTCTGCCTCAACAAAAGCACGGATGTTTTTTAAACTGTCAGCAGCTTAGGAAAGATTATGAAATAACAAACAGGGCAAGGAAACAGGATAGTGCAGTGGTTAAAGATGTATTTACCCTGAGCAACCTGAGTGTGATGTAGGCTTTGGTTTACAAAAGGACCTAGGCCCTCAAGGATGAATCATGTGCTGTTGAAACCCATTCAGCTGACGTTGCAGCCACATCACTGATGTTCTGTGATCTGTTCTACACAGATTTGTAATACATGCAGTTGTCATACAAGGAGCAGAAACATCTCAAGTATCAAGTACCTGAAACCATCCATCCCTCTTTCCACCCAAGAGCATTAACTACTGGAATGCAGCAGAGGGTTCCTGGAGGAGGCTCTCTCTCCTGAACCTGTATCTCTCAGGCAAATACTCCATGATATGATAGAGTTTAGAGAGAAAGGGTGCTATTGACCTGTTAGTCTGAAACTGTTTCCCTCCCTGCGCTAGCCACGGACAGTGATGAGTAACAGCATCACACTATAATTTGGGTCCTTCTCTTTCAGGAGAATGGGGCTTGGAAGGGTTTGGCTGCTGAACCCCTTTCTTCCAGGAATATGAAGTCTTAGGCTGAAAATACATGTGACAGAGCAAGAAACAAACCCACAACAGCAGCAACAGCAGAACCTGGAACTCTGCAAAAGAGGAGGCATCAGGATTTCACACCATAGTCATGAAAGCTGGGGGATTCTCACAGAGGTCTCTGGGCAGGAGAGCTGCCTCCTGCTTGGGCTGAAGGAGGGAAATCCACTCTGTGTGCTCACAGAGGAGTCCTCACTGCCTCATTCTGGGTGGGGGAATGAGGAGAGCTTTGGGGGGATATTTGGGGTTGAGAAAGTACTTTACAAGAAGCTGTGTCACCTTCCCCTGTGTTCAGGGAAACTCTTGTTTAGGATGGGAGGTTGGAACCCTCTTGGCTTTGTTACATGAGGGCCTCTATGTACACGCTTTGAGTGTATACATACTGCATGGAAGAATGTTGATCCATCTTTCCGGTCAAATGGGGAAGAGCAGTAGAAGATTTCTTGCAGTGCTGGGGCAGGACATGGATGGGAAGCTGTTCTCCTATGGGAAGATGCTTTTACTGAAATAGATGAGACTGTCTTGAGTTTTCAGTTACCAGCAAACCGGACCATTTCCTCAGCAGATGGGATGTCTCACTCCATACTCATTCTTATTACGCCAATAATCAGACCCCACTTAGTACTCTTTCAGTGAATCATGTTTGTAAACTGTAGGATGCTGCTATTCAGATATTGGCCAAGGTCCTGTCAGTTTCTGTATGCTCAAAGCCTGGAAGCTATTAAAGCAATCTGAAATGTCCATGAAGAGATGATTTTATAACCTTTAAATCCTACTAATATCTTCCAGGTTTATGTGCCATCATTCCTACTTCTTGGGAGTAGTCTTAGCACGGAGTAAAACATCACCAGTGACCAGCACAGGCTGGGAGGTACTACATGTGCCAGCTAGAAGGTGCTGCAGTGTGTTCTTGTACTGTTACTCTGAGTCAGGAGATGTCTATGCAGCTCTCTCCAAACACATGGGAGCTGCTTCCCTCCATGATCTCAGCTGACTGAAAGCTCTGTAAACATGATGAACATGACATAGGGCTGCCTGAGAGGGGGAGAGCCTTAGCTCAGGTTTGGCAATCCTATTTCAGAGTCATCACTTCACTAGCTGGATTCCCGCTCTTACAACCATGTCAGAGCATGAATAAAGTGAGCCTGTGGCTGCTTACCGAGGACCACATCACGATGTTCTCAACCAACATCCTTCCCATGGATTGACTCTGGCCCATGGGCTAGCAGTGAAGCAAGCACTCGACAGAAGAAGCAGCTGCTGTTTAAAGTACAAGGGCCTGATTCTTTTCTTATTCACAGCAGATGGAGGAGAAAACACACCAGTTAAGGACTCAATGTAAATGGAGCTGGCAGTACTTTCCTGAGTAGGCAGACAGCTTGAAACAATGGCTCTGAGAAACGCGTCCTGCCTTCATTCATCGCACCAGGAGACTTGCCACCGAGTCCCACGGAGACAATGTGAACAGCCATATTCAGGGTTTCACTGCTGATTATTTTAGCAGACAGGATGGGGACATGGTAGGAATGAGACCCATATGGGAAGTGGGAATTGCATGGTAGGAAGTAGGGAGACAACACGTAAAAAAATCAGGAAAGGGGGAAAGAAACAAAGACAGGAGGGGGGTGAAAGAATAAACCCTCAAGGGCAGACATGATGGTGATAATAAGGTACTTGCTCTTTATCTCCAAGTGACACTGGACACAGCATGGCAAGAACAGAGCTAACAGGATGAAGATAACTAGCCCATTTCTTCCTTATTGCACGTTTCACTTGTCCACTGTGTCCATATCAATGGTGGGGGGAATTGTTCTCTGGCTGGAGGACACAAAACGCACTTTCACCATACCCCAGCCCGTAAGCCATGAGAAAACGTCTCCCTTCAGCCAGGCTGAGATTAGGTACCCAGCATGGGCCACGTCACCTGGCCTCTGCCAGAGATGGGTACTGCCAGAGGGAGGTTATTGGTTGTTGGTGCCTCAGGATGCATGAAACCACCTCCTGGAGGTGTCTGTCCCTCTCCATCCCTCTGCAGGGAGCCAGGCTCCCAGCTGAATCCAGGAGAGGTGAATCCCACCCCAAGGACAGGTAGAAAGGAGTGTGTGTGCTGCATGCTGGATTTGCCTGAGCTCTTCAGTGGTGTGTCAAGAGTTCCTGCTCTGATAAACTTTATAGTGAGCACCTTCTTTCCAGGTGTCAGATGCTAGGACAGGGAACAGGTCTGTGTTTTCTTCTGGGAGGTATCAAATTACAGCTGTGGGAAGGACATACAGAATATCTATACTAGGAAATTAAATGAACCTGGGGCTTTCCTCAGACCCCAAAGTCAGCTAGCATTGAATCACTAGTGTTCACCTGGTTGTGCTAACTCCTGCACCATGCCTGGAGCTGTGTGTTGGCTGTCTCAGGACAAAACTGTGCAAGAGACACTTCTATTTGACAAGATAGGCATCATATCCAGTGTTCGGCAACATTCAATTTACTAGTATAGAGGAGCCTAGATCCTAGATTACCCTAGACATGTGATTTCCTTACAGGAGCCTCATAGGTACTGCCCTGCCATGCCATTTCCAAAGCACCTTTGGCTGCGGCCTCAGCTGCTGACCCTGGAGCAAAGAAAAAAGTGGAACCATCTCAGCACAGCCCAAGTGAATTCAGCAACATTTCTTCACCAGTCCTCACTTGTGTCTCATGAGCTCTGAAAGCAGAAGACCTCACTAAGCTCTGCAGGGCAAGTGACTCCAGTTGTTCCTGTCAACAGAAAGAAAGGAGAGCTTCAGGTTTGTGTCAGAAGCAGTTGGGATTGACAGCCATCTGCTATCACACAATGGGGAAGCGTCCTTGGCACTGTGAGCAGGCAGGATGTTTACTACCAGGGATTCACAGAAACTATCAGAAAGAGTTGCGATAAGTGAATCTGATACACCAACAACCCTTGAGGGCCTTTTCCTAATTTGCCATGTGACTTATCAACCTGTTATTGTCCTCTAGTGCTTTTCACTTATTGAAGGCACTGACCTTGAAAAGGCCTAACACGTTGAATGATATGATTGTGTGTGGAAACACAACAGAATTCTAGGTCAGAGGCTGGATGGGGACGTGTGAATGTGGAGATTGAACAAGCTGGAGACTGTTTCCAAGTGCCAGTCTGTGAGGGCCAAGGACTCAGAGGGAGCCATGAAGCGATACCCACACCCTGGCGCTGCTGTCACCGCATGCCAACAGAAGCAAGTGAGTTGCCTTCTCCTCCAAGCCATGCAAAGCTGCCAAATCCTGCAGCGCAGTGCAAGCTGTATCGAGTTAAATCCCACCAGGGTCTTGCAAAACATGGTTTTATTGTCCCTGGCTGACAGAGAGAGAAATAGGAAGGGTGCTCAATAAAGTTGTGTAAGATTGCAGAGAAACCAATGGCAGAAGGAAATACACCAGTCCCACATGGCTCTTGCCATTCCAGATGAGGTTCTCCAAACTGCAAGATTTAAGAGAGGTTTCCACCAAACCAGAGGCATTGCCCTTCATGGAATCCCTCCGTGGTTTCTTATCACCATTGAAACACTGACCCAAGAGGTCACTTCTCCTCCTGCTCACAGTCAGTGCAACTGATGATGTTTCTTCATACAGACAAATTTGACTTGGAAGTGTTTAATGCATCAATCCAGCTGCAACTTCTGGGAGAAATGCAAGCGAGGTCAGCAGGCAGCTCTCCATGCGCTTCCAAACAAACAACTAGTTTATGCATCCTGCAAATTAAGGCTAAATATGGTTGGATTCATCAAGTCCAGAAGCTGCTAGGTAAAGAGGATTTGCCCTTGGTTCCTGCAACTAGAAAGCACCCTTCAGAACTGAGGAGCCAGGAGCTGGATTATATTGCTGAAGCGTAGGGGATGTTGAACCTGAGATTCCTGACAGGTCAGGAACTAAGACTCTGCTCAGTCTTTGCTGTATACAAAATGCAAAGTAAACCCTTCCCCAATCCCAGGTTCAAATAAGTCCAGTTCCACCACAGCTGCACAAACCTCTTCTCTCCTTGTCATTAGAGGGGCTCCAAGCTGTATTTCTGATCTGTTCTCAGCCACAGAACAAGAGGCAGGGAAGATTTATTTTTCTCACTCCTTGATGAAAGGTTTGCTGAAAAGCAAACACTAATGAGAGTCAACAGGTGGGAAATGAGTGTTAATGTAGAGACTGACCTGGGAATCATCCTTGCAAGGGAAGAAGCACTCTCCATTGCAGAAAACAGAGTGATAACTGCAGGCAGCATAGCTTTTGTAAACCTCTCCTTATACAGCCTTCAAAATGGCCAAGGAGAAGAGGATGGATGAACTTCCCTTTGTGGAGAGGTCAGGGGCTGGCCTGTTTGGGACAGCAGGTGGCATAAACCAGATTGAAACCATCGCTGGTCTCCTCTCAGCAACAGGCACCCAAGAAATGCAGCAATTTGGTCTTGCTCAGGAACCTGGCAGGCAGCTATAGCATCTGAGGAGATGGGGGAGGAATCCCTGCATAGTCTCAGGATTGTTGTCCTGGGCCCCTACAGGCACAGGACAGAATCTGCCTGTGCTTCTTGGAGGGGGTTTATCATGCTTCCAGTGACTGGCACATTGCAAGACCCCCTGCCTGCGATCCTGGCATCTCCTACTGAGACCATGCCATCCACCTTCTCAAGCTGATCCAAAGCCTTGTCTTTGTCATCACCAGTTATAACCCACCTTCCCCTTCCTTGTTCTGCTCAGGCCACCAACAGCTGGGTCTGGACTGGATTTACACAGCATGATATCCACAGTGGAGAAGTTGGTTAACACTTAACCACCATTTTCATTTCTCAGTAGTGAAGTATAGAAGGGAAATCTGTTCTGTGATGAAAAGCCAAGATATGCCTTCTCAAAGATCCTACCTTTTCCTCTTTTCACACAGTGTACTATATGGAAGTCATCAGTCTCATTTTAAAAGCTCAGTAACCTAGATGTAGGGTCACTGATTTCACTCAAAGGAGGTCAGTGACATTTATCTCCAATAAGCTGCTCAACATCTATGTAGTCTGCTGTAGGTGGCCCTGCCTTGGCAGCGGGGCTTGGACTAGATGATCTCCACAGGTCCCTTCCAACACTAACGATTCTGTGACCATGGAAGCAGCATCTGAGATTTCACAAGGTGTTTTCAGCATGGGCAGGAATTTCACTGGGTTTGTCAAAAACCACTTCAGTTCCATCTAAATATCCCTGATTCCTTTTGAGAACGCAGAAGGGAACAGCCAACACAAACTGTTGATGCTCTCCTCATTTTTAGGCACCCACATAACTGTAGGCTGGAAAACATCTGGAATTTCCTCTCCTCCGTGGCGATGCCGTTCACCCGGCCAGCCCCGCCGCTGAGAGGATCCCGGTGCCCGCGGTGCAGGCGGGGGGCAGCGGGTCTCCTCCTGCAGGCTCCACGATGCCCTGGGCCGGGCTCGGAGGTAGCCCCGGCTCCGACGGCCGCTAGGTGGGTACCGAGGGCCGGGCCGCGCCGGCGGAGCTCGGGGGGCGGCGGGCGCTGTGACCCGGCCCCGCTGCCCCGCACCCGCTCCCGGCCGGGGCTGAGGGAGGCTCCGGGGCTGCCGCTTCCCAGCGCTGCTGCAGGCCGGGCAGGGCAGAGCCCCCGGGAAAGCCCCCGGCCGATGGGGGCTTGTCGGCGCTGCGGGAGCAGGAGGAGGCACCAGATGTGCTGGTGCTAAGGAAGTGCGGGACCAACCACGGCAGAGTGCTGCCATCAGCCCGCATTTCCTCAGGAAACGGTGGGAACCTGGAGCAGCCCGCAGCCAAAACCTGCTTCAGATTTAAACTGTTCCCTGGGAAATGGAGCCTGGGATTCCCTGGCATCTCCCTCTGGGACTGATGCAGATGGCGGTGCTCCTCTGCACCAGCCTGGCAGAGAAAACTAATTTGAGGCCATCAGACACAGGGCAGACCTCTGGTCTTCTCTGCTTCCCCTCTTCACTTCTTGTATGCTGAGAACTCACAGGCACATGATGGTTCCCCTTGGTCCTTGCAAGAGGATGAAAGCACCTGACAAGAGCAGGATTGTCTGGAAGTCCCCATAAACTGGAGAGGAAATGACCCTGTTCATTCCCTCCTGAAAAACAAGCCTCCGGGCACTTCTGACTCTGACGTTTGGGAAACACAGATAGAATGTCATCAGAAACGAGTGTAGTCAATGCTTTCTTGCAAAACTTAAACTGCTGAAATGCTCCTCTGCCAAAGAGTTCAAAGCTGATAAATCAGGAAGTTTTCAGTCTGGCAAAGCCAACTTTGCTGAAGCCATGTATAACTTGATACTCCAGATCTGCTCTGTGAGCAGCATCCAGATGTACACACTTTGCGGGGGCTGGCTTAAAGCAAGTGATCCAGAACCCAGGCAGAACCCCCAAGCATTCCCTTCCACAAGGCTTAATGCCAGCACATGGTCCCTGAGCTTCCTTCACATGGAGACATAATAATGCCACCTCCAGCTTCCAGAAATCAGCCTGAAGTAGCGCTCCCCAAAGAGAAGGGTCTATTTTTACAGCACTGATGTGGAGATGCCGCTTTTTCTGGCAACGCTGGAGAAATTCCTCTCACCAGCATTGTCCACCTGCACGGGACAAGAATAGGGAGTGACTCAGGATGATGGGCTTTGCGACACTTCCATCTCACTCACAGTTGAGTCACCGGCCGGGATGGGATGGGCCCAGCTGGGAAAGCAATGTGCAGGATGTGTCTCAAGTACACAGCCAAAACAGACAGGTCCTTTCCATATGCCTACCTGCAGAACTGCAGGCGAATAAAGGTGCTTGATGCAAGCCAGGCTAACTGCAGGGCCTCAGAAGGGCTGTTTCTCCTCCCTGGGTGCAGGGAAATGCAGCAGCATTTCCTGGCTTCTTGGGGAGAAGGAGAGCAGGGAGTGCAAACCAAGGAACAGGGCAGATCCTCAAGGAATTGTGTCTCCCTGTCCTCCTCCAGCCCTGTGCTGTGGCCCATAGAGGGCAGAGGCACAGACCTGCTGCATAGGTGATGGATGGATGTACTCAGGAGCACATCTACGAGTGCGGGGAAGGGTGTTCAGGTTTGCAAACATCTTGATTGTCCCACTGCCCTGCACCAGCTCTGGGAAGAGCTGTAGTTAGAGCAGCTATGTTAGCATCAATGCTAAGTTAGAGCAATGGCATTGCAGTGCTTGCAGAGCAGACTTACCTAAAACTCATTTTTCAGGAAAAGTCCTAAAGTATATTGTTATTTCTTTATTTCTTTTCCACTTTTCTCTGTTCAGGCATTATTTGGGGCACCATTAAGGGTAGCTTCATGTCCTAAGGGCGCATTTATTTATCACAATGCATTTGGAATTCTTTATGCGGTTTTTAAGTTCAAAATTTAGGGATTTCTAATGTGTTATGAGGGTATTTTACTGCCAGTCTCTCATACATTTCCTCTTTGCTTTTATATTGTGTAACTTCACTCTAACCTTGCCTTTTCATCTAGAAATTATACAGTGGAAAGAAAAAAGCACTTCAACATCGTGTTATGCAAGTGTAACAATTAATTCAAACATTTCCTCCGAGAATGAAACCAGAAATCCTTCAAAGCATGCAGAAACTGAGGGCTCACGTCTGCTTTTACTTATCTTGACATCATCTGAGTGACACTGAGTTTCATCTGTGTGGAGTTAGCGGCAGAGAACAAGTCCTGGATTTTCACATGCATAAACATGCACTTTTCAAAGTATTGATCTTCCAGAATACGTCCTCAAATAACCCAGGCTCTAGGGTAACGCTCGCGAAGCCAGCAGGAGGGACCATGAAGAGCTGGGAGAGGGAGGGCTGTGGGATGAAATCCCTGCTACTATAGCCCCATGGCAAGACGAGTATCTAGGACTGGTTGCACGCTGGAGCAGCCCTAGTGGTGCCACTATGTGATGCAGAATGTCCACTTGATGGTGGGCTGGTTTGGCTGGTGATGGCAGATAGGATGGAGCAATGTGGAGCGTGGCATGAGCTATGGGCTTTTCCAGCTTCTGAGCCAGCTCTTTCAGGCCACACCAAGCTCCACGCTGTTGCAGCTTGCTCACTCTGGATACCCACACTCACAACTAACCCAAGCAGACTGTTGCCCTCATGGGTGCAACCTTGTAGGCAGTCTCGTGCAAGTCAATGCAGTCCCCAGCTCATACTGTATTAAGAAGACACGGGCACTGGGGAGGATTCTGCTTAGGGAAAGACTCCTCTACTGTTATCTCAGTTTTTACAAAGAGGGACTTAGGCTTTAAGTTTTGGGACTGCTGTTTTGCTCATTCAGCTTCTTGAAAAAGGCACCATTAAGGGCCAGCAACAGGAAAAGATGTGATGGCTGAGCTAAGGGTCACATGTATGAGCTGGGCCAGCACAAAGCCCTTTCTGCCTCATTCTGCAGAGAGTAAAACCATCTCAATGTTTTAGATACAGGAAGTGATGGGGAACCTCTTCTGATTCCTTAAGCAAATACATGGTCTTTCTGCCTTTGTTTGTCCTTTGTTTATGTGATAATTCTTTCAAACAAATGGTTTCTATTCTGGTTTAATTTGCATTTTAGGCTGCATTTTGGGAGTGTGTTTTTTATTTGATTTGGATCTGACACAAATCTCTGATTCCAAGTGCCCTTGGGGTTAGCAACATGAGACAGCTCTCATTTTATCTAAATGGGTTGGGCTGGGCTGAACTGAACTGTAAACTTTGGGCAGGTCAGCTTACTTCCCAGATGTTTCTGTCCATGGTTTTTCAGATGGTCCCACTTCCCAAAAGCATCTGGGGGATGGTCTCAGTGTGACAACATAGCCAGGAATGTTTGATGTAATCCTTGCATATTGAAAGACAGTAGACACCCGTCCAGTGTTTCTTATCAATCAGAACCCAGCCTCAGTGTAGGATCTATCCTAATTGCTCATAACTAGTACACTGCAAGCAAGGATCAACTCTGCTTATAGGATCAACGTGTTTGTATTCCTTTTCATGACTGTGGCAGGAGAGGCTGGCAGCCTACACCACAACATTTCTATTGCCGCACTGTCAAAAAGCCGCCTATGCTTCCCAGGACAATCCAATGACAAAGCCACTTTTTCTTAGTTTCTCCCACAGTTTTCCTTGAAATGAAATATTTTGGGTTGTCCTCCTGGCAGGGCTGCGCTTCAGCGATGAGGAGCCCCAAGTAACAATTACAAGTAATCTTGAATATGTTGTTGCTAAAGCAAATTTGGTGTCTTTGCCCCTACTCTGGCTCCAGATGTGGGCACTTATTCAGATGCTTGTGCCCAGGGCCAGCTCAACCCCCCATGCTCTTTGCACTCTGTGAGCAGTGAGGGACACTCACAATTAGGAACAGAAGAGAAGATGGATTCGGGAACAGAAGTTTTCCTGCCCCATTACAGGTAGAATAAAGGATACACCTTGAACACAAGTTGAAAGCACTTTTCAGTGACCTGTTTGAATGGAGTCATCTCTGGCTGATAGAGGAAACCAAGTATCAGGACTGCTGAGGGGCTTTTTCAGCTCCACCACCTACCTATGATGGGACTTTGGTCTTGTTTCCCAAAATAAAGAGGAAGGGAAGCAGGACTTCCTTAATGTCCACTGCTGTCTCTCTTGTTAATTCACAGAACAGAGAGACTAAAGGCTGTGGGTGTAGGATACCAGGGCTTCTACTGAAGAAGCATGTGATGCTTCCCTAACAGTATTTTTATTAAAGGAGTCATGGAAGGCATTGCACAACTGGGACTCCTTTCCCAGTTTGCTGGGCAAAGAAATGTTTCTGTTATAGCGTAAGGAGCATTTTCCAAACCTTAGGATATTCTTTCTTCGCAACCTTGTTCCCTGTCCGACCTAGCTCCACTGAGCCCACAGTTGTGCTGGTACAGTTCCTCCATAGCATACTGCACTTACTTTCTGCTTGCTCCTCAGGGGAATCCTCCTGGCTGGGTGCAGAGGGGTGTAGATGAGTAGGCAACAAATATTCATCTTTTATCAGCAGGGCACCTGAGAAATAATAGGAGTGAGTGACTTGTCCAGGACTAGCAGGTTTCCATTTACATCCCCAAGCCCTGTGTCATGGTGGCCAGAATGCAAGATACATGCCCAAACCACCATCCTGCTGCAGCCTGGGAGCCTGGGACTGGATCATGTGGAGGAGCTGGCAGGATCTCCATAAATCACACCGCTTTCTTGCAGGACAAGGATGGGCTGCCTGGGCTATGATGGCAAATTGGTCACCTTTGTTTAGGTGCCAGCTTGGGCCGATTGTCAGCCCAGCCCTGTGATGTGTCCCCAGCAAAGGAACTGGAACTGACCACTCCTTAACCAGGCAAAGCTCAAGAGCTACTGTATGGTGTGTATGGGAGGACAGGGCTGACCAGAACATGAAGGGCAGCTCACTTTCAAGCCATGGCTATTTTGCATTACTCGGGTGAGGACAGGCAGCTGTAAAACATTGGCACTGATTTTGCAGCCGTTTTGCATTACAGGCAAACCAGAGCTTAAGGCTTCAGCTGCAAAAGCATTGCTATCAGGTGTGTTTTCATGCCTAAACCTTGCTTCCTCCAAGTAAATAAAGCACGTCTTTACCTCAAACTTAGATTTTCTCATCTCTGTGCTTATTTTACCCACATCCTTCAGTGTCCCACTTGCTTTTTGAGACAAAGGTACAGAAGCAGAATCATCTGAAAGGAAGCTACTTTAATATTTCCAGCCTGACAAGGAATAGGAAGTATCAGACATTTTGCAGAGAACCTGTGATATTTCCAGCTTATTTTCAAACCAGTGTGGTTTGGAGAAGTTATCCTGGGCATTTTGAACCAACAGCAAGCACACTTGGTGGCTTTCCTTTGATGAGCAAGAGCCTAGGTCGAATCAGAAAGGTTCAGGTGTCACAAGCAGAAACAAAGGTCACAGATCCGAAGCAAAGGCTGGGATAGAAACGCATCTTAGAAACCCCACCCC
>JBCJKH010017068.1:13941-28484 GCA_039877255.1 Loriculus beryllinus
CATCTTAGAAACCTCACTATAATATCAGCTGATTTCATGATGATGAGCACAAAGGTCCCCAAGCCTGCAGGTCACTAGAAAATGTGCTGCCTTCTGAAGGATGACACAGCCCCTGTACTTTCCACTTGACAGTCATACTTGAGGCTGAAGTACGCTGGTGAGACGGAGAGGTACAATCTCCACTGACTGAACCTCCTTACAGGAAACAAGTGTTTTTCCTTCAAATGTTCAGGCCTTTTTTCTCCTTCCTTTTTTTACTGGAATGGTGCTAAAGTGCAGTTCTCTTCTGCAAAGTGCTTTTGCATGAATAGTCTTTTCCAATCTGATCCCCATGTGCATTCAGAGTCAGATCTGCTGACTTCAGTAGCTAAAACACATCAAACTGCTTTCTTGCTCCTCTGATCTTTGCACAAACAATCAAGTGAAGTTTAGGCTCTCTTTTTTTCCCCCGGGCATTTTCAACAGACTCAGGCATGACGTGAACCGGACAGATGTCATTTAACATGAGAACTGGATAGTCCTTGCCTCTCTTAAGCCAACTTGCTCAATCTCTTTAGAGTGGTAGTGAGTTGGGCTCTGTCTTGATCCTGGTTCTGCTACTGAGCCCAGAAAAGGCTGTAATGATGCTGATGGCTGGAACAGGTTGCCCAAATAAGTGGTAAAAGCCCCATCCCATGCATACATCTGGGCCAGGTTGAACAGAGCTTTGGGCAACATGGTCTAGTGTGAGGTGTTCCTGCTCCTGGCACAGGTGTGGGAACAGAATGATCTTAAGGGCCTTTCCATCCCAAACTATTCTGTGATTCTATGGTGGCCACCCTTCAGACTGTCAGCTACTCAGACTGGGGAGCCAGTTATTCAATAGTGGGAAGCGTGAAGAGAAGTGGAGAGGAGATATTTGTAGTGCCGTCCTCAAGCCATAACGCAGGTGATGAATTTCGGTCTCCTGCACTCCTCCCCAGGCTCAGTGGAGAAGCATGTGCATACAGCTGTGACCCAGGGGTGCTGCCCGTGCAGATGGGCATGTCTGTGTTTGTCACCTCTGTGTCAGGATGAGCCGGAGGCATGCTCTGCTCCCCGCCCCCTCCGCATGTATCCTGTTTTCCCGGCGAAGGAAATCTGGGCAAGCGGGGCGGAAGAGCACCGGGGGTCCAGGCAGCCGCAGCGGGGCTCAGGCAGCACAGGCAGGGCATGCTGCTGCCCACCTGCCTGCAAGGCAGGTATGACCGTGGCACTGCCCGTACCACTGCTGAGCAGGAGCCCCCAGCCAGGGGTGACCCACCATCAGAGAGCTCCCAGGGGACCATGGGGACACCAGTGAGGGCTTTCTTGGCAGCAGAAGACCCAAAGAGCACTGCTCCAGCCAGGTGGACTTTCCTCGAGCCAGTGCCTTGCCTTCCAGACAGCTGATCTCTTCCCAAAACTGCATGGCCATAAAGGTGATAAATGCCGGTGAACTGAGGTTGCCACAAGCATTGACATGGCAACAAGCATGGCAACAGTCATGTGCAGAAGAGATAAGGGATAACAGGATAACATTGTGTCATCACTCAGGCTGGGAAGGTGAATTCTTGGTGTGCAAAGCAAGGACAGAGGTAGCATTGCCTACCAGAGGAGGGAGCAAAGTTTCCAGAAGACAACAGATCTGTCTTTCAGTGATCCTTTCACATTCTCACTGTCCCCAACATCCATGCTCATCTCTGATGTGGCCCCTCTCCAACCCCAACACTCACTTGTACAGCTTGATGTTGCAGCTCCTTGGATGATGCCCAGGGACTGGGACAGCTCTCCTGCACACTGAGCAGGTTTCTCTCCACAGTGCAAGGACATGTACCCTGTCACTCACAAGCTCCCAGGCTGAGAAACAAAAAGACCTGCATATGGTACCTCTGGGTTTAGATGACTGCACTCTTTTAATCAGATGCTATGGGTGGTAGAACATGTTGGCCAGGTGGTGACAGAAAACGTCAGATGCCTGCACAAGTCTTGGAAAGAGGCAAAGCAGGGGGAGACTTTGGGTGGTAAAATTATGAGGGAAAGGAGGGATCATGGCCAGGGCCTTTCATAAGCCAGAATTGAAGAGGTCCATCTGATGATCCCTGAAGTCCCACAGGGTCTGGGAATGCTGTTCAGAGTCATGGTAGAAAGCAGATCTGGTCATTTCACCGTTAAGCTCTTGATGTGTGTGAGAGGAGAGGCCACCTGAGGGGAGAGTAGATTAACCCGTTCAGTCCTAATGAAGATCTCGGCCAGGTCCTTTCAGCAGGAGTTACAGGAAACCCATAGTGAGGAGTATGAATAGAAACATCCTCTCACCGCCTGTTGAGACTTGATTTGCTTTTTTAGATTTATCAATTCATGGACACGGCCCAAATCCTCAGCTGCTGTGAACTTGTGAGCCATGAGCCACAGTCAAATCCCAAGAGCCGGATGTACTGTCTATATAGGTTAGCTAAATAAGTTCATGGCAATGAGACAGTGGTTCCGGAAATTCACAGATAGATTTAATTGTAAACCAAAGAGATAAAGCCCTTCATTTCAAAAGGATGGCATCTTGGTCACTGTTTGGGGTTGTGTTTGATTTTCAGAGGTCGTACAACAAATACATTCATTTATTTGGTACTTCAGCCTGATGAAATCTCCATAGTAGCTGTACCCCCACCCCCAGCAGCTCTGCCTGTGTCTGCATAGAAACAGGTCCGGGATGCTGTACGCAGATGAGTGTATGCAGGAAGAGGGCTCTTCCACACAGGAAGGGTATTTTTATAAACAGGAAGTGTATTCTCCTACCAGATTTACTTCTGTGTCCAGTCCTGGTTTAGATGGAATTGTCTGATCAACGAGAAGAAAACAAGAAGCTCATTCACAGGATGGCAGAATGAGTTAGCACATGATAGAAAAACACACACCAGCCTGCTTCTATTCTCAGTACTGATTTCAGAGGGGGAGTTGTTGCACCAAGTTCAGTGAATTGGCTTGAGCTGCATTTGGTAATAAAAAATCAGAAGAATGCCAGAGTTTTTAAAAGAAATGGCAGTAGTGACAACATAACACTTAATTGGACTCCACAATACCATCCCTAGCAGCAGTGCTATGTATCTGCATGAGTTTGCAGGACTAAAGCCAGAAGAGGTACAACTGATGTATAAATGTGTCCATCCCTGGCCACAACGCTGTCCCCTCGTAAACTTCTGCTTTATTTAGCTGATGGGCTGTGGTTTAGCCTGATTCTGGTTTTACTTTTATTTTGGAAAGTGTACTTTCTGGATGCAGAGTGCAATAGAAGTGTCTAAATCTGATTCAGTTGTGCATTGCATCAGCCAGTTATGTACAAATGGTTCTGAAGTAATACTCATTGGAAGCAGCAGCACAGTTACAGGCTGTGTCTATGCATGCAGTCTCCTCTGTTAACCTTGAGATGAGCACTCCCACAGCAGCCCTTACTGTTGATCAGCAGCCCTGTCTCCTGTGCAAAGCATCAGCTCTCGTGATGGTCCAGCTGTGCTCCACACACACATATGGCAAAGCCCAGCCAGACCAAGTCTGGACCAAGAGCAAGACCAAGGGAGCAACACAGACAGGGGATAAGGTATGTGGGGGGAAGCATGGGAAGACGATATTATGAGGACAATGTGTGGAAAGATGGTGCAGGAATGGAGAAGGTAAGGATGCTAGTTGGAGACCAGCAAGTGTGTGCAAGGAGAGTTGGCCTATCCATCATAGCATAGCAGAGGATTGTGCAAGATGGACTGGAGTCCAGGGGAATATACTTGCTGTTCTCTTATGCTGACTTTACCACTGTTTCAAAGCCCTGAGATGCATAGAAAGGGAGGAAAGCTGCAGTCGCACTTTCTACAGCATGTCTGTAGCTTGGCACAAGAGCTGCTGCAGATAACACCCAGGTAGGGACATTACTTGCTGTGGCTTCTGACCTTGATGATTCTGCATTCAGGTTGAGGAACTTGAGCTGAAACATTGCTGTGTATTGCAAACAAGCCTTACATGGAGTCCTGCAGTAAGTATGAGATGTGCCTGCATACATCCACCCTCCCACTGCACAGGAGAGATATAAAAGTTTGATCAACTACAGGGACAATATTTCAGGTGACAAACTCCAGAGCTGCAGCTGTAAATAGGTGGCTGCTGGGCATGAGTGACAGTTTCAGGATCACAGAATCATAGGATGGTTAGGCTTGGAAAGGACCTTAAGGCCATCTAATTCCAACTGCTTTAAACTAGTTTTCCTGCGTGCTGCCCGCAATGGGGCAGGAGCTCAATCCAAACATCCTCTAGCATGGAGGAAGCTCAGCCTAGACCCTGACTTGAAATCAGTCAAGTCTTTTCATTTAAACTAGACTAAGTCAGATGAGCAGGTCTAAATCCTGCTCTTCCCTTTGGCTTCAAAGGTGGCCAGAGGTAAATCTGCATTATACTTTGTCACTCTGTCCCCTTCTTGAGGCTTAGCAAGCCTGATCTCTGTAATGATGTAGGAATGTGCAGGAATGTAACAGTGTTTATTGGTACACATGTCCCTGCATGCACACAGGGATCACACATGCATGGCTTTACTGCCTGGTGATGTTAGAAGTGCACTATAAATATTTTTCCTTGGGAAAGATGGGTCATATCACTGCTGGAGCGTGCCTTCCTGACGGAATGGCAAGTGAGATCCAGATGTGACCAGGATGCAAAACACCTCTAACCCATGCCATGACGGTGGTTTCTTCCTCGAGATGCTTCTTAGGGCTGCTGGTGCCCTCTTCATTACCCACCCTGCCCAGCCACCTCCAGCCTTGCAAGAGGCACGTGTGATCTCTGGGCCATGAACCTTGCCAAGGATGCTTCAGCTGCTCTTCCAAAGCAGTTGCAAGTTTCAGCCTGCTTAGTCAGGCCATTAATTTATCTGTTTATGTCTAGACCAGTTTATGAGTAGATAAGTTTAGCGGGAAGAACTACGCATTTCTTACATACTTCTCCTGATTTCTCAGAATTTGAGGCCATTTTCCAGAGCCCTAATGGCATTAGAAAGCAAAGCATATCTGCTGCATTCAGATTGAAACAGCAAATTACTTTGTTCATCTTAGGCCTCCTGATTAAATCCTGACTAGTTTGCCACCACACTTCTAAGCTGTATGTTAGACAAAATTCCTTGTGTGGTTGGGTTGTAACTTCAGACATACCAAAACTAGCAAAGTCCATGGAGCTGTGCTGGATTACACTTGTCAGAAATGCAAGGGCTTGAACCTGCTTCTGTCAGCAGAGCTGCAGAAGAGGCTGAGACTTTGGGATGTATGGATTTTGAGAAGTGCCAAAAAACCTTAAGAAACAGAGCAGAAAGATTACTCACTGAGATTTCATTTGCATATTGACATACTTATCCCTGCCAAAGATTAGAAAAAACACCCATTCTGGGATAAATTCTGCCCTTATTAGTACCTCTGCAATCCAACAACTATATGCTGAAGTGAACTATGCAAGAGACGTTGATCTGTGGTGCAGCAGAGTGCAGTGAGAGTTGTTCTGATTTCAGACTGATGTGACAGAGCTAAGCATGGATCTTTAGGTCTCCAGGTGTTGCTGGAGCAATGCACAAAACACCTGAGGTTGCTCTTTGGAGGAACAGACAGTCCTGGGTGGATTTAGGTAGGAATATACTACTGGAGAGCAAATGCATGCTACATGCATGACATGCTGGACAAGACATTTGGGTACCAGTGTTCCTTTTTACTACAGCAATGGTGCCTTGCTTGTGCCAAAAATCAAACATAAACATCAAAGATGATGATGCCACCCAGCACTGTAACACCCAGGAGAGGAGCACGGTTAAGAAATAAGGGGAGTAGCTGAGAGCACCATTTCTCAAGGGAGCTCGGCCATAGTGCTTTTTTCCTTCAGTATGCAATATGGCATCCTAGAACTGAAGGTGCTCAGCAGCCAGTTTGACAACCAGAGGCCCAAGAGCTGAAGGAGGCAACAGCCTGATGCTGCAGTCTGCTCCCAGCCAAGCTGGCCTTTCACCTATCTAGATCTCAAAGAAAACAAACCAGCTCCCTCCAGTGCTTGGACTTCCCTTTACCTGCTACACCTCTCATGTCATAACAGCATTCAGTGACTCCCAGTCCTGTGTCAGGGACAGAAACCAGTGGCACCGGCCACATCTCCCTCTTCTTTCACTTTCCCATTGCTAGCCATGCCCAGTCCTTCCCTCATCATACCAGGGCCAATATGCAGGGAGCTTGATATCCCAGTATCAGAGCAGTGGACCTATGATGACATAACTGGAGGTATGTATGCCCAGGATACACCTCAGGTGATGCCTTCTCCTCATATGAAACATGCATAACGCATAGCCCAGCCTGCATAACGCATAGCCCAGCCTGCATCAGCAGTTAAGAGGAGGTGATACAGGGCATTTGCATCCCTGCTTCTGCTCTGAAATGCTCTTCTACATGGGTATTTCACATGTCTAAGTCTTTTATCTCTGCAGTCCTCAAAAGATAGTGATCTGTGGGCTGAATCTTATCTGTAAAAGTTGGTGGCCACTGATACTCAACCTTCTCTTCTTTAGCTGGCATTTGTCATTAAACAAACAGTGTGCTTCCTCTTTCTCTCAATTAGATTAATGCAAATCAAGAGCAATTCCGGCTCAGTGTCAGCTTAAAACAGAAACTGAAGGCCTGGAATAATTTTTATTGGTAAGGAGAAGTCCATGGAGGTGCAAGATGCCAGATCAGCAGCCCAGGGGACTGTGAGGTTTACTCAAAAATGGCCTAATTCCCAGAAAAGTCCCTGTGCCTAGTGTTTCCTATTGAATGGTGCTGTATCTCCCATAGGCTGCCTGCCAATAGGAAACACTAATCTCCTGCACGTAGGTAGGATTTCAGGCACAAATGGTGCTGCAAAGCTTGCCAGAGCAGGTGCATGGGGAGCTCAGAGCTCAGGAAACACACAGCATCACTGGGGGAGAGGTTGGTCTACAAGCCTTACCAGGTACCTCTGCTCTACACCACCAGCATGGCCACAGCCACCCCTCTGGCAGAGACTGGACCAAAGTCACCGAGTTCCTTCCACAGCTGCCCGAAAAGGGACATGAAAAGAGAAAATAACAACAACAAAGGATGTAGCTGATTCTCTGCACTTATTATTAGTGGAGGAAGGACTGGGATTAATCACACCCGCAGAAGCAGCTGTAAAGGATGGAAGTAGTTGATCAAAGTGGACTTTGTTATTCCCGATGTAGCATTCTGCTGAGCAATGAGAACTAGTGTGAAGCACCAGAGCTTCAAAAGGACTTTAATGACTCCAAGGCTTGAACCAAGGACACTGCTGGAACTAATCGAGAAGGAAATTCAGGGCAAGGTGGAAGCGATGGAAATGAGCGCTTTGGTCCAAGGAATTTTTCCACATCTTTCATTTCCTAATTCCATACTTTTGAGGTAATAAAATCTACAGTGGTGGAAAAAAAAATAGTGGGACAATGGGAAATGGTTCTCTGTGGGACGGGGCTACGTGTGGCTTGGCTACACCTGATTGCTGCACTGCTGTGTGAGGGGAGCAGAGGGCACAAGGATCCAGGCCATTTCACTCTCCTGAGGTCTGACAAAGCTGCAGTGGCTCTGCTTCCTTCTGTCCCATAATAACCCTTCCTATTGCTGGCAATCACAGAGCACCTCTGAGGCATGGGCTCGCTTTCCTGCTGACTGCCAAACAGATGCACAACAATCACCTTCTGCATCCTTGGAGTGTGTAGCCTTGGCATAACCCCTTTGTTAGCTGTGGGGACAACAAGATACCCTGTGCTGCTCCTGGGGACTGTAGTAGTAAACCAGGAGTGAGTATGAAGAACCTCTGAGTATTGACTGGGAATGAGCCATAGGGAGCCTGACTCATCCACACTGAAACTGCACTGACGTGGCGAAGCTGTGCTGTCCATAAGCAGAGCCCCATATCTGCACGGCAGCTCTCACCCTTAAGCTGGAGAAGAAACACATGCTCTAAGGAGTAGCTTTGTTAGTGACTCATCCACCACGTCGCTCTCTTCTCTCTTTCCTTCCTTCCTTTCTTCCTTCCTTGCTTCTGTTTATAGAGCAAAGGGATCCAAAAGAGCACTTCCCACTGAGCAGTGCACTACCTTCTCTGAGACAGTCAAGGACATGTTGCCCAGAGGTAGGCCTTTTCTCCTGCTAACAAGTATTGGTCTCGGGAAAGTCCATGAGCACATTGATACCCATACGAATTCTGAGTCTGTCAGAGCTCATCTTAGTGCCCTCGCTGGGTAAACGACTTGGTGTTTTCCATAAGCCTTGACTGCCATGGAGATAGGATGGCATCTCTGGGGGTACAGATGCAAAGCTTCACCTATAGACACAAACCCATGTCAAAGCACTACACTAAGTCAGCAGCTCTGCAGAGCTGCAGTTTGCTCCACTCCTACTCAGGCATGATGTGGTCTTTCATGAGACTTTGCTGAGTGAGGAAAGAGTGAAAACTGTGTCAGAGTCTCACTAAGCAGAATGGTGGGTGTCAGTGGGTCCTGAATCAATGAACTGGTGGGGTGGGTCCTTCTCATTCTGGCAAAGACCACAGCACAAGCTATATGCCAGGCAGGCACCTCTGCCCCTAGGACATTCAGGCATATGCTGGGTATGCTGGATAGCAGTGGGGCTGTCAAGGTAGTGCCCTTCTTGAGCAGTGGTAGGGTTTGGAAACATCAAACCTGATGCCAAGCCCTCTCCTGCTGGGTTTCCCCCAACCTAGTCTTGCAGTGAAAAGCTTGGATCTTTCAGGGCACTTTGCAATAGCCAGAAAGATGGATGAAAAGCAAGAGGCCTAAGGGTGCAGTACACTTCAGTCCACTTTCAAGTCCACTGCTCAGCTCAGCATGTGGACATGCTTGTAGCCCTGTTCTGCTCAGCTGAGTGGAGGGCAGCAACACCTACTGCCTGGTCCATTGCTTTCCCTCACCTCTCTTAGCAGAAGACATCAGAGACACACCAAGGATCAGAGAGTATCTTCTCTGTAATTTCCCCCCTCTGCTGCCAGCGAAGACCTATGGCTCTGTTTCTTGTCACTTTTGTCAGGAAGAATCCAGTGTGCGTTTTGTGGTTAAAAGTCAAAACTGAAAGCATTTCCCTCCCTTCCCCTTCCCCAAATCCGGCAGCTGTAGAGTTTGCTGTTTCGCTTTCTCAGCCTAAACATGCAGGAGCACATTCTGGTGAGGGGCAAAGCAAACAAGCCTCTGGAGAAGACTGACAGGATGAGAAATGGAGAGCTGGAACCATGTGCCTAAAGAGGGAATCTGACACTTGCATCTCAGCTCTGTCACAGCATGCTCAGTGCTGTGTGGACTCACGGATACGGAGTGCTTTCCCAAGTCATGTTGGATGTGTCACACACAGGGCAAGAGCTGCTTGGCAGAGCAGAGTATGTGCAATTTTGGTGGAGGTGAAATACTGCACTGTACTTGATTCAGATAGGACTCATGAGCTACCTCCTCTGAAACAGCTGTGCTTGATTTCAGCTCCAGGGATGGAGCTTTGTCCTGTTTATGACCCAGAGCCCTCCTGTAGCATCAATGCACTGTGATTCAGTCACTCCATGCAGAATCCTGCTTCCTCACTCCCAGTCTGCTTTTACACTCTACAATGGGCAAGGTGGACCTGGCCTGCAAGCAGCTGTCTGTGTCCCCAGGGATGTGACATTAGTCAGGACAGGGAACTGACATGGCTGCATCCCCTTCCTCCTCTGTGGAGATATTCCCTGGGGGAGCACCTGACTGGTGTTGTAAGAGCATCAGGACACGCTGAGCTTCTCCTCTGCTCCTGTGTCCTGAAAAGGGCTGTGGAAGGCAGGTGCCTCCAGCCTCAGTGAATGAAGAAACCTGGTGCCTCCTGCTCCCTTTTCCTGAGAGCAGAAAGGCCATGGGAAAGGAAGATCCTACTCAAGCCTACCCTTGAAGCCCTTCTCTTGGAGTTACAGACAGCAGGCTCTTCAGTAGTCCCCAAAACGCAGGCTGCATTGTCTGTAGGGCAACCAAGATGAGCTTCTTTTGCCTGATGGAAAGCAGCCTGCATTGGTGGGGCGGTGCTTTCTCCTGCAAAGCCTCTTAAAACACCCCATCTTCCCTGTAGTCAGCAGGCAGATGGGGAGAGCTGGCACTCCAGGGATGGGTTGGAGGAAGCAGAGCCCCACAGCCTCAGCAAGCACAGCTGGGAGGGTGGAGTGTGGCATGCTGAGAGGGAATTGCCTTTGTTGTTTCTGGTGATGCCCTGAACTCTGCCCCCAGTGTCACCAGCACGCCAGCTCTGCCAAAGCAAACACAGACTCCTGGCCACAGAAAGAAAACCAAAGCCTTTCCCAGCAGTAGCAAGTTCACACTCTGCTTCACACCAGCATCCTCCTCCTCAGACCCTGTATCCAGGTATAGGCTCTATTTAGACAAGCAACTGAGCAGCCAGATAATGCCATCACATAGGGAGAACAGGAGTACCAGCTCTCCCCTCCACAGGCAGTCCATCAGAGATGGGTGAAGACACTACAGGCACCTCATAGCAGCCAATGTTGGCGGTGGTGGCATTGCCATCAGTAGACGGTATGATGCTTGATGTTCAAACTTAAACAGGGGAAGTTCAGGTTAGACATAAGGAAGAAATTCTTTACTGTTAGGGTGGTGAGGCACTGAAACAGGCTGCCCAAGGAAGTTGTGAATGCTCCATCCCTGGCAGTGTTCAAGGCCAGGTTGGACAGACCCTTGCGTGACATGGTTTAGTGTGAGGTGTCCCTGCTTATGGCAGGGGGGTTGGAACTTGATGATCTTAAGGTCCTTTCCAACCCAAACCATTCTATGATTCTGTGGAGGCAATGCAGCGCAGACAGTATTGCTGGGCACTCAGCAGGGCTGGTGTTGGTTCCCAAGCAAACATCTGGACATTTAAAATATACATGCTGGTTGGAAGCTGCATCAAAGGAGAGAGGAGTATCTCTGCCTTTCAGAGCCAGTGGGCTGTGAGGCATCCTGAGGGCAGTAGCATTCATACATGCCTAAGGATGCCCTGCCTGGCATGCATCCACCTGGACTCCTACACATTTGGAAGATGTGTAGAGCTGCTAGGGGTGATTTCTTCCAAATTGACTCCATGAGTGGTGGAGCTGCATTACAAAATATGCTGGCTTGGATTTTGGAAATGTCTTCCTGTGAGGTCTTCTTATTTTCTCTTTCTTTTCTACTCCTCCCCATCCCCCCCACCCTCCCCACCCCCCCTTTATGTGGGTGAGGGCACAGCATGAGCCACATGAAAAAGCCGGTGGATCCCAGGCAGAAACTGGTAGAAAGGGGGAGTACAGGCAGTGACATGGATTTTATAGAGTGGGAAAGAAAGGCAAACATGGCCAAGAAAGTAAATGCTGGTGATAAATTAAGGCAAGATAAGATGGATCACATTTGCTACGTATCCTAGAATGAGAGTAGTGGGAAATACTCACTTGGGGTCAGTCTGGCAAAGACCAGACCCCTCTGTACAAAGGAGACAGCAGTCTCCAAAGGAGATGGTGCTAGTGAGGTACAAAGAGATCTTTCCCAGCAGAGTTCCTGGTCTCACAGCACAGAACAAACACCCAGGATCAAGAAAGCCAAACTTTGCTGGTTTCATCTGGAACTGATGAAAGGCCAAAACCACCGCTTGTGAGCTCATGGTGCATGCAAACACAGTGAGCAGGGTTTCGTGGCACTCTAAAGTGGTCCTGCGATGATTCTGTGTGTCTGTGTGCCCCACTGCCCATTCTCAAGAGGCAGACTGAGGAGCAGTCATATGTGTGATGGCAGAGGAGTAAAAAAGACCGCAGAGGCAGCACGCCTGTAGGAGACAGTGTTTCTGCCCCTCCTCAGAGAGGGATGCTCAGGGTTTGGGGCTCAGAGGGAGCACAGCTTCTTGGAGTGTAGCTACAGATCAAGCCAGCAGGGATGGGATCCTTTAGGAATGCCCTGGGAGTTGGCTTTGCTGATGACAGACCCTGAGCCTGCAGCGCTTGGTGCTGCGGAGCTGCAGCACTGTATGGGTACCTCCAAGACCTGTAAGACAGTCTGAGCAGTCTCTTTTTTTCTCTAAAAGAACAAAACTAATGCTTGCCCAAATGTGACCATAGCAAAGGGGACCTGCGTTGCTCAGCATCAGCGTGAGGGTCCACCGTGCAGGGAGCAAGGACATGCAGCCCCCTGGCCATGAGGCTGTGGATGAAGGAAGCATCCCATAGGTGCCTGGATACAACACACTGGGTTCAGAGTAAGCCACTGCGTGGCCAGCTGCTTACTTGGCTTCCCATCCAGGAGGCAAAGGGGGACACTGCTGCTTTAGCAGGCACTGTGGTGTGTCTAAAGCAGGGTCTTGCTGGAGACAGAGGGGGAGGGTCACCTGTTGGGTTATATTTCATTACTGCACACTGGTTTAGTCTCTTATCCCTTGCTCTGCGGCACACCCCCAGCACAAAGGATTTGACACCAGGTGATTATCTGAAACAGGAGACACACGATGTCGGTGCATCTCTGGTTACAGGCATTATACCCAAGCCTTTGCTCTTAATGATCATGAAAGTGTTACCCTGTGGTTTGTTTTTTTGTTTGCTTACATAATTAATGCAGTGAAATGAAACTACTGTCCACATAACTGTGAGGATGTCTGATGCCCAGACATTGCTATAATTCCTTTGTAAGGTGACAGTTGTGTGAGGCACTCTTCACTTTCAATTATTCACATCTTGAACACGGCATAGTTACACACATCTGATGGGGATCCTCCGATCATTGGCTATTGTCTATTTGTGGATACGAAGCTTCCCTGAGTCGGAGCAGGAATATTCACCAGCTGCCTGAACCACACAGATGTACCACATCTGTTTGACAGTGTTTGCTGTTTGTAGGTCTGTTTAAATAAATAATACTTTCGATCTGAACATTTGTCATCTTGGTCAAGATGGCTTCACCAAGGTCTGCTCCTATGTCAGGAGGAGAAGGGAAGAAGTGAAGCAGAAAGGAGGAGAGAAGCAAGCAGGCAAAAAAGGAAAAACGAGGGAGATGGTGAGGCAAATTGAGCTGCACACTCTCCCACAGTTTATTAACATTTGATTAGCATAATGAATATTCAGCTACATTATTATCTTATTGTTCTTCTTTGCATAGTATGTTAAGTATGAAAAGTTTCTCCTGTGCTTTTTTTCATTGCAAATTGTGCCCCTGGAGAAACAATTTCTCTTTATCAAAAGAGACTAAGGATTAGGCAAAAGAACAAAAGGAAAAGGAAAATATGTTGTAAGACTGTTCCTTGCGTGCCTCATAAAATCCAAAGCCAAACAATTTCTATCATACGTCTATAACTAACAGAGGACCGTTGGCCAGGGTATAGTTTTAAAGTATGTGTGTGCTCTGTTCTGTTGTTATCTTTATAATGCAGTGGTGCTACATGTCAATGTGCCAGTGTCTAACTCACCGGTTAAATTCATTTTGAAGCTTATTTCAGAGGTGGATGTCAAGCTGAAGCCGCACCGTCTTGGAGCCAAGCCAGCTGCAATGCGGATCAGCGTGATGTGCCCCTCAGCCTTGAGATCTGCCCCTGAGGCAGAGCTGGAAGGAGATGCGGGGAATTGCTCCTGATAGCTCCTGGTGCCCGGGATGACGGTGAGACGCAGTGCAGCACCTCGGAGAGGCCATGTGGGCTCTCCCCTGGTGCTGCCCGGGGGAGGCCCCCGGCATGGCCAGGACCAGCCGTTCCTCAGTAAATCATCCAGAGGGAGGGATGGAGGGGGAAGGAAGAGAAACCGCAGGCATTGATTTATCTTTTGAAAGCCCTGGTGCTCTGGTTGGCCATGGCTCTGCACAGCAGCCTTAGGTCTGGGAAAGGCTGTGCTGCACTCCCATTGCCCACAACGGGGTCCATCTGTACCCCATCACTGCACAGGGGTTCTCATGAACGGGGGGGGGGACCCACATTGTGTGACTCTAGCAAAGCATGAGGCCGGTGTGTGGGCAGCCTTACTGTGGGATGGAGGGAGTGCATCCTGCACCCCTCATCCCTGCTCCCCATCACTGCCTCAGGCAGGCATGCAGGGGCCAAAGCCATGCACGGGGAAGCTCTCGGGCAGTTTTCTCTTCAGATCAATGTACGCGCTTGGGCGGAAGAAAAAGAGCAGAGGAGCAGCTCCCAGTGGCAGCCGGAGGGGCCGGGGGACCGCTGCCAAGGCAAACAAGGAAGCCACCTGATGTGACTGGGGTCAGATAAGAGCCGTCACTTCAGGAGCAGGTGCTTCCTGAGCTGTGTGTCTGGCCCGGCCTGCTGCCCACTGCCTGCCCACTGCCCACTGCCTGCCCACTGCCTGCCTGCTGCCCAATGCCTGCCCACTGCTCAATGCCTGCCTGCTGCCCAATGCCTGCTTGCTGCCCAATGCCTGCCTGCTGCCCAGTGCCTGCCTGCTGCCCAATGCCTGCCTGCTGCCCAATGCCTGCCCACTGCTCAATGCCTGCCTGCTGCCCAATGCCTGCTTGCTGCCCAATGCCT
>JBCJKH010017070.1:0-23871 GCA_039877255.1 Loriculus beryllinus
CATCCCAATGGAGTTCAAACTGCAGTGTGTACGGGTGCTATGAAGAGGCAGCTGCTTAGGAGAGAGAGAATGGCTTCAGCGCATCTCTTAAGTCTTTGAACTCCAGGACCTCTTGAGATAAACAGTCTAAATTAAGCAGCAAAACATTCCAGGCTCCCTAGCAAAGCCCCATCCGTTTCAGAGCAGCCCTTGCAAAGCAAGGCATCTACCAGAGATGGCCACAGGACATTGAAACGTTTTACAGTGACTCCACGTGGCCTCCAAAGATTTAAACACAAAATGGCTAGTTTGCTCCAAAACTCAGCTTCCCTTGGAGAAGCAGACAGCTCTTTTGTGTGCTTCTCATCTAAATAAAGCTATTTAGAGCAGTGCACATACTGAACTGGAGAGCACTGAAGAGCACAGGCTAGAAGACAGGCATTTGATGAAATATTTATCACTCAAAAGCAATGTAAAAACAACAAGAAGGGAGAAGTCACTTTTAAAAGGCTTCTTTGCAATGTGCAGTTCTGAGGAAGCACACTGGCAACAACAAAAATCTGTCTGTGAGGTGCAACAAGCAACGGGAGCAGATAAGGAGGCAGATGGAGAGCTCGCCAGCAGAGACCAGCCCCTTCTTGTATGCCACTTCCTACTGAAGGAGCAGCAGCAAACATCCAGGAACAGTGTGAAAGACATCACCCACATGGTCCTCACCATAGCAGGAGATCCTGTGAAGGGAGGAAGCAAGGAGATCATCTCTCTTCCACTCATTGTGTTTGGTAGGAACATCAGAGCAGATGAGAGGAACAGCCCAAGGGCTAAGATGAGATGGAGGGACAATGTGTGGAGGGATGAGAACTGCCCTGGTGCACATCAGGTCAGAAGGCAATGAACAGCCTCCAAAAGAAAAGAAAGAGGAACATTCTTGCCTACAGATGCTCCTCTGAGGTGCTACAGATGCAAATTACTTTCTTCAGATGGTTGACGAAAGCATTCAAAAGATACAGTCACATCTGGTAGCACTGGTGTGCAACTGAATTCTGACCAGCTGTCAGACCCCTCTGTCATTGTGGAACATGGGAAAAGCATGTAACAATGGTCAGTCTGGCCACAAGGCTTTCCTCTAAGCCCCATAAACCTGTTTCCTCCTCCCAGGGCTCTCAGAACTGATGCTCTTCTGAAATGCTGGTGTACAAAGAGGCTTTTTCACACAGAGGTATATCAGAGATGACTATGGGCTTTCCACTGCAGTTTTTTTCTCCTCCATCATAAAACTGATGACCTGAACTGGAAAGATTTCAATTCCTAGGGAGAGGACATCAGCAGAACACAGATCTCCTTCCGCACCTTCCCTTCTCAGAGCACCAGGATGCATAGGACAATGATGGCGACCACCCAACACCCAGAGACAGACACGGCCCATGCGGTCCCGCAGTGGTTTCTACACCATGATACGAGAAACACAGATGAGCACCGCTTGCAACACTTTATATCTGCACCACCCATTTACTGAGCTGAAATAAGAATATCACAGCAACATCCTGTATTACAACACATTCAATTTATTTATGAATTTATGATCTCTCAAAGACTCAATTAGCTTCAGTTTACTCATCTGTGAGATGGGTACAGGATCTTATATCTGCTTCAGAGCTACCATCAATCATCAGATAAATTATTCATCATTTTACAAGGTATCATTAGGCATGCTCTTTCATACCTGGGAATACACATACACGCAGAAGGCTCTAGATGATCACTGTTAATGCTCATAACTTTCATCTCATTGATGGAGATCCAGGGAGAAATGACCTCTGCTATCCTTGTTTTATGAAGGAGCCAAAGTCTGATCATGGAATAAGGATTAGGGATTTCTCAGCACTACCAGTCCTGTTCCTGCTCTCCTGTACTACCCTAGGTCTCTTATACCTCAGCTCTTCCACCTCAGTTCCTGAGGTTTGATTTATTCACACCTATAAGGTGCAACAAAAATATAAATATTCCTGTACGAAAGGTGCTACGAGAGGGAAAAATATCATCATGCCCAAAGCCCATGATGAGAGGTGACTTGGCTTTAACAGATTAGTCAATACTGCCTGGTGAAAAATAGACCTTCTGATGGATTTCAGTGTCTGTCTGCCTTGAATAGCAAAAGCACTTAAGTGCTTACGCAGACTGCTGCTCCTTTCATTGACAATTTACAACCAGGGCTAGTGCCTGAAGATAGCTGGCATGAGCAGATAAACTGCCAGGGCCCTAAGATACTAATCATCTGTTATTCTCTTTTCCATTGCTTGCCAATGAGACATTGCTGATACAGAGAGTATTTTTGTCCTGTTCCGTTCATCCCATAAATTAAAGAGAAAACACCTCTTTTGAACTGTACATTGCTGGATCTTCTCATTTGCTCCGTTTTGGTTTAAACACCCAATTTCCCTGAGGAAAACCAGCTTTTAGACAGCTGGAAAAGTGTTGACCACACTTACCCACTTGGAGCAAAGCTGGGGAGGTGGCTGGGAGGCAAACCTCTGTCAAGGACTGCCATTAGAGCTGTGGTCTCTGCTAATGAATTTGTGTTCCCTAATGAGCTGCTGGCGCCAGGCTTTGCTGCCTGCTCCGGAGGACAGCGGCTACCAGCCAATTACACAGAGGCACATTCTCCATTAATGAAATGCACCTCATTTCTCATTGGTGCCAGAAAGTTGGGAATAAACAGGAATGTAAATGTGGGTTTTTTCCCTTGTTTCCTAATTGCCTTTCGCACATATGCAGTTTGTATGGGGATGGTGCTGCCTCAAATCAGCCCTAGCACAAGTAATCTTGGAACAGTAAATCAAAGACAGCTCTTTACAGTGAATTGCTATCAAGGAGACACAAACATGAATCTGGTGTTAGTTCAGCACCCCAACCACACAGCAGGATTGAGCTCTCCCCCTTGGGCATCCCTCATTTGTACCCCGTTATCCCTCCTGGAGAAGCCAGCTCCTTGCATCAATGCTTCCCACCATCACAATTAGCCCTTTAGCTGGAACAGCAGCACCAAGACTACCTGATTTTTAGAGCTGAAAATTACCTTTAGGAGGTGAGAAGAGTTTTGGGGGTGCCCAAGATGACAGATGCACACTGGACTCGAAAAAACCCTCTCTGCAACGAGTGCCAAGAAATTCCTGGGAATTGGAATCCTGAGCTCTCCCCAAAAACTTCTCAATGAGGAGGTTCAAGCCCTGCTTTTGTCTGCTCAGAGACACTGTCCATCTAGAACATCAGATGAATAACTTAGGATCTGGAGCTAAGCCACTTTTGTAGGATGGCTAATGGAGAGGCTGAGTGTGGCCTTCACCCCAAAATGCCTCTAACCTAGGGCTTTCAGCTCAGGAATTGCATGGTTTGGGGTGACATTTCAGCATCTTCCTGCTCCAGACTACAGGGAAGGAACCAAAAACTAAACACACACAAAAGAACACTAAAAAATGGTTTAGAGGGGAAAAATAAACCAAACAAATCCAAACCCAGGTAATTCCTTAGTGCAACTAGTTCATCTCATGCCCTCTCCCATCATCCAACCATCCCAATCAGGCACTGACCCCTTCTGCTTGCCCTGGGAGCTCCCACCCCATTTGCAAGGGCTGGATACAGGCAAAGCATCTTTTAACTTCTCATTCTCCACCAGCTTCATGTGTGTAACTGCTCAAAGACACATAGAGAACCCAAGCCACCCAGCTAAGCACACAGCCAGCTCAAAGGGATCATGCCACCCTCTGAGAAACCACAGGAATGCAAACTAATTACCTTGCAGCTCATTATCCCTCACTTTGCAAATAAGCCCACTAGGAAGAGCTGGGAAAAAATTCCCATATCTCCCAGGCTTTCTTCCCAAAACGCCCAGCACTGGCTCACCCGAGACATTGAGTCAGAGAAGGGGAGATGGCAATGAAGAGGAGGCAGCCAGGAGATAGCAAGCACCGATGTGGGAGGCAAAGGTTGAAGCAATGCTGGTGGTGGGAAAACTAGCACAGAGAATGGGATCAAGTTTGGAGTTTTTGGTAAATGTCAAAACTGCTTAAAAAAGGAAAAGTCTCTGAACTTGCAGGTGGTTGAGGAGAGGGGCTCACAGGTTTGATAGCCCACTTACACCATCTAAATCCCCCTGGCTGCCATAATAAGGAGCTTCATCTGCCCATCCGAGGCGGTGGCCGAGGAACCAGCCAGGGTAGCAGTGACATCCGTTGCCATGGGAACGCTATTACCAGGAAACGTGGCTCAAGGTGGAGAGGAAACCCCAGAGATTCATTAGCAACAGGTTCCCATGGCAACAGCTCCAAACTCATTAATAATTCTCCCTTCCCTTCCTGTGTCCCCCCCCCTCCCCAAAAAAAAAAAAACCCTCCAAACTTCTTCTGAGCGTGGGTCTGAAAATCCATCGGGAAGATGCACACGTGTGAGCAGCAGCACGGGGCTGTCCCCTCAGCTCCCCATCACCCTGCTCCAGAACTTGCCTTTTAAATCCATGATATAACATAAAAGCAGGTGGTTAGGGTGGATGCACCCCATTTGCAGGGCAGCATCGTGCTAAGGGATATGCTGTGACCTGAAAGCTGCTGCAAAAGGCAAAAAGAAGACTTCTCCGTTAAAAGCAACAAGCAGGAGCAATGTGGCTCCAGTTCGGAGGGTGTTTTCTATCCCCTCCCCACCCCAACAGGTGCTGCCATCTCCCCTCTTTCCATTTCCTGCCATCCAGATCCACTTTCTACTTGCTAAATTTGTTCACCCTGGATTCGAGACCGTGATTCTCTTGTCCTAAAAACGCAGCTGGGCTGCAAAAGGTGTTACTACACTCAAGAGAGGAGCAGAAGGTGGAAAATATGGGCAAAGTCAGAGCAGGGAGAGTGAGACCCAAACTCCAGCACTGCTCCCTTCCCAGGAAACACAACATGCCTGCTCCTGGAAAATCACCTGTCTGGGCAGAGAACTTTCACAGCGCTGCCAGGGAATCTCGCTGTATTCCACACATCCCGGTTCAGGTGACAGTGAGACAAGCCAGAGTGAGTCTGACTTGGGAGAGGGCAGGGAATGAGATGCAAACATTGAGAGGGCTTAGATAAAAAATGAGTAAATCTCTTTCTTCTCTGCTGGAACAGCAAATTTACTGCGAATGAGCAAACACCTGTAGTGTGATGCTGCTGGGAACTGCGAGAGGGAAATGGTAAATGGACCAGAAAGAGCATCCCCTATGAGCACCTGCAGAATACACCCCATGGGGCTGGGCAGCATAAAAGAACCCGTGTCTCTTTAATAAACATTCCCTTTTTGCCAGCCAAGTTGAGGTTCTTCATTTACATCTGTTCCTCTCCTTTGTGGAGCAACAAAAATCGAAGGGACGGCAATATTTGATCCCTAAAGTACAAATATCCCGGGAGGTGATGTCCCCTTTTATGTCTTAGCGCCTCTTTCAGTCCCCAAAACCCCACGCAGACTTCAACACGTGGAGATTGTCCTAAACTCACAACCCAGCTGATAACAGGGGTAGGAAAAGCATTTGCCTCACTTTGTTTTGCTGCTACTCTGCATGTGTTTTCTCAAAAGGAGAGCTCTAGCACCTCAAAAACTCTTCCAAATCCACACTTCAAACCAGAGCTAATATCAAACCTGTTCCTGTGATTTTTTTCCTATGGATTTCAATGAGACTGCTTACAGGACAATTAGGTAGTGTTTGTAGTATTAAGTGCTCTGAAGCATTTCTGTAACAATAGCTATTCCTCTCAAAGCCAAATAATACTGAATTAACTGTAATAATAGTATAATAACTCAACAAGCCCAGGGGGAATACGTATGGCTTCTCTTTCTTCAGGTTTGCTTGCCTTACATAAATGAGATACAATCTCTTATGATAAACTAATAGAAATATCAAACAAATCAAACCATCTCCATGGGTTTTATCCTCTGCAGTTACAATAAAAAGTCTCAGGCAATATTAACCAAATACATTTCACATGCAAATATTAGATCCTAGCCTACAGCTGTCACACTTCCAGGAGAGGGTTGATTTCCTATACCTCCAGCCTAATCTCCCAGCTAGATGCCAAATAGTAAAACTGACATTTTGGCTGAAAGAGATTCAGATAGTACAGATTAACACATCTTGAATAATACATATTACATATATATGTGTGTGTTTATAAACACACACATTAGTTCTTCTTGTTTATATCTATAACAAACTGTCCACCAGATTAGACTGCTGATATAAGACAGAAATCTGATTAAAATCAATAAATATTCAGATCTATGCTGCACATCTCTATGTGTTAATGTTAGGGCAATGCTTCCTAACTTTTCCCCCTGCAGCATCTCCTCTGGACAAGGAGAGCCCTCTTGGGAACATCCGTGCTGCAGCAGTGGATATATATCTAACACAGATCTGCTACAAGGTTCCTAAATTACAAATACAACCCTATAGCATCTTAAAAATCTCTCAACAGCAACAACCACAAACAGATTAACTGAATAATGATATTCATCATGCAGAATTAGCCCCAAATACACAACAGAACAGATCCCATCACATCAAGTGTTGCACAGAGTAGAAAGACAGCCCTTTGTCCAAAGAGCTCCCAACCTAAAATGACTTGTTATTTCAATTTTAATAAATCTACCCCCCTGATATCATAAAACCTGGCATCAGAATTGGCTTTCCTTGTAGCAATTAAACGACAAAGGCAAGAAGCTACTTCATAACCTCTCTCCATTGTAACTGCTTGGGATGCAGTTAAAGTTCATGGTAGCAAAGGGACTGAAAAGAGAGAGACAGCAGCCAGCAAATTACCAAGGTGCCAACAGGAAAGCCTTCATCTCGATGCATTCCTAAGTCTGACTTGCTTTTAATTCAGTCTGACCAGGACGTAGTCATGTGATGGGTCAAAAATACATATACCTGTTAGAATGCAATTTGGATCGATGGAGCAAAGGTCAGGGAATATGCTTTCATTATTCACCATAGTGAGACTGTGAGACTTGTAGAAGAAAGATATTAATAGTGTTCAAGAGGGAGTTGCTTGGCTCACTGCTGTGGATGGTCCAGCTGCACTCCATGAAAGCAGGACTGCAACAACAGGCACAGGCTGTGGAGTGCTCAGGGCCACCCAACATCACAAGGGATGCTCTGCAGTGCAAATACGAAACACCCCATTGCTGTAAGTCCTGGAGACAAGGGAGATGACAGTCCCTCTCTCTCCTGTCATGCATTCAGTGACAGCCAGCAATGACCCTTCAAGCCTTAAGGACATTGTTTAGAAGACAAAAGAGAAAGGTGAAATACTCCTGTCAATCAAGTCTCTACATCTCTCTCAGCTCCAATGTACATGTGCTCTTGGTGCACACAATAAATAGCACCTATGAGAACATGTCCTTCAGGAAAAACTGAGGTATAGAACTGGAAGTTGGTTTTAGAAACATCTAACGGCTTCAACCTAAAGTATTACTTGAATACTGCTGTTTAATTGTCTTAACAACTGGAATTAAAAATAACTTAATCTGGGTAGGATTAGACTAGGGATTTGAAATGTTACTTGTTCTGTCCTGTTAAACACTGCTGTTGGGTTAATGGAGGTCTTTAGAAATCGTGGTACTGTAATGTTGCCATGGCCCTGAAGAGCTAAGCTTTCCATGATACCTATGCTGTAATTACCTCCACTTGCAGACTTCAAATCCTGGTCGACTTGTCCTCTTCAGATGCTCCCTCAAAGGCAGAATGTGAGATGGTTTAGCCCACCAATAGGTCACCTTGCACCATTTCTGCCCAAGCTGTGCTTTTTCCTATAAAGACTTCCATTTCAAGGCCACCATTCTGATACCCATCAGCACAGCCAAAATTCACTTTAAATAAGCTGTTTTAAGTCTTTGTATGAAACAGTAATTCCTTTCCTCAAGGACAGTATTTCATCTGCTGCATAATGAGATGAAGAAATCCCATCAGACTAAAGCAAGAGTTAAAAGCGCTGCAAAGAACTGCTCCAGGTTCCCAAAAATCACTCTGAATCTCTACAGTGTAGCTTCAGGAGGTGGTTTCATCTTTCAGCGTACAAAAGCCCTGCAGGCCTCTTTCAGTATATAAATGGCCTAAAAACATAGGGAAAGCCACGTCCCTCCCGAGCTCCCACATATCTGACTTCATTAGTGATCTTCTAAGGAAGGTTTTCCAGAGCACCAAATCAACGGGAAATAAGTGTGTGGAGATGAGGGAAGACAAGGACTCCTCTATGTGCAAAGACCGCTTCAGGGAAGGGCCCTTCAAACTGTATTATTACCTTTAAGATGGTTTCAAATGTGAAGACGTCCAAGTATTCTCCTTTCTCTTTGAGCAAAGCCATGAATATGTGCCACGGCCTCAGTTCTGCATCTGCCTGGCACAAGGAAGCACTCCTGAAATCATTCAGAAGCGGGTTATGGAACTCTTCAAACACTCTTTCTATGGAACATCAGTAATGACAACATGAGCCAAAACCTCTTCTGTCAGAGACCCCGAGGTGTTCAGCTCAAGACTCTCTGTACCCCATTTCCAGCTGCTCTGAACTTCTGGACATCAGTTCCTGCAGACATCAAGGTTCACCATGACCCTCAATTAAACCAGAGGCCAACCAGTCCTGAGTGGCTGAAACAGGCACCTAAAAATCATTCACTCCTATTAAGGCTCTCAAAAGCCTTATGTCTGCAAAACCAGCACAAACGCAGCCTCCTGCAAGGTCACCAGCACGTCCTCCCTGCAGCAGTGTGCCATGTCTCATCCTGAGCCAGGTTTAAATCCCACAGTAAAACCCGCCTCCTCCATCCTGAAAAATACTCTTCTTCAAGCTACTACTTTAACAGCAATAATGGAGTTACTGGAGTTAATACAGACTTTTAGTGGCCAAGTTGGGCTCAATGGAGGGAATAGCCACGCAGTAGCTTCCTTCTACTGTAATCCCTGCCATCATTCAGGAGGTATTCTTGGGACCTGCAGGAGCTACCATCCTTGCATGCACTGGGACAAAAATCGTAAGGTTTGACTGACGATTTGAACCTGGACTTTGATTCTGAACCCAAAAGGTGGATACTGGCTTTTATCCCACTTAGCGTAAAGAGAGCATTTCCCCTGACCTTGTCTTGCTTCTATGCTTGGACCACAACGTCTGTGTCCACATTTCATTCAATAGACGACCCTGGCTTTCTCAAAGCAATCATTCAGATCAACGTGCTAAGAAAAAAAAATACAAACTGGGAAACTGCAGATGTAACAGCATTGGAAAAATCACAACAAACCAAAAATCAAACACACTGAAACCCCAAAGAGACCTGCAGAGCTCACAGCAGGCTCGGAGATTTAGTGAAGGTCCTGTGGGTTGGCTGACGGCCACTTCTGAAACCACATAACTCCAAGGAAAAATCAATGGTGTGTTGTGCTGGTCTTGCAGACACATCCACCAAAGAGGTGAAGGGCTCTAGGACTGTGGGCTCTCATCAGTAATGGGGACAGGCTGACCCCTGTGGGGACACTGGAGGAAGGAGACCATCATCACAAGAGCATCCCAAAGGCATTGGGACCTGCAGTAACTCTCATCTGCCGGTGACATGAGGTTTCTCTGAGCTATGCTGCTAACCCCTGGTTCAGAAACTTCCCACTTTTGTTTTCTCCCAGTTTTACCTCTTTCTCCTTGTGATACTAAAACAGCCTGGTCCAAATCTGAACTCCACTCGAGTAAGGCAAGGCACAGACTCCCTAAAGCTGTCATTGATTTCAATGTGTCTGAGATTAGGCCCATTAGGCCCATGGATATTTTGCAAACTCTTTCACACACTCTTCAAGCTTCCCTAGAGCACTGAGTGAAAGCTGGTGGATTTATCAGCTGCCCTATCTCCAAGGTTGGAGAAGAAGGAGAAGAAGGTCAACAGTCCACGCGTCTCTTGCACATGGCATTGCAGCACGCTGCAGTCTGGCTGCATTTCACACCCTGCATCTCCGTGGCACTGCCCAGCATTAAATACAGCTACAAAGTTAGCATTAAATACAGTGGCATGGAGTAGGAGAGCAAGAGTTACAGGGAAGGAGAACAACTTATGTTTTCAGCTGAGATTTAAAGCGACCTGCTAAGTCAATGAGGCAGAGGGAGTGGAAAGGAGAGCCACAGTGCAACAGCTCCTCTGTCTTCAGCCAGGAAAGGGAAAGACAAACAAATTGGCTGAAAATTGTTCTCCTTAATTTTATAGCCTGCTCTACAAACCTCATCCATCTCACAGCTCAGCTCACTCAGCCCACACTGTGTTCCTAGAGCTCTCCATCCTCCTTGCCCCACGCAGACACCTCTCCTTACCATCCTTACCACTCAGAGGCCAAACCACAGAGGGACAAACATGCAAGGAGAGCTGAGGCTCAACCCAAGCTCCACATAGTACCCTTAACAGCAGCTTCAGCTCTTCCTAACCTCAATTTTCCCTGCTTTGCAGCAATAGCCATCCTTTCCTATTAATTTGCTCTCCCAGCGCGCTTATTATTTAAGCTCTGCATTACTTAACTCTCCAACGTGTTTTGAGACGCAGTTTGCAGAAAAGGCACTATGCAAAATAAAATTGCATCTTCTATTCTAATTTATTTCAGGGGCTAATTACCAGTTTTATTTGGTTTCTGCACATGAACGTGTGCTGCATATTATGTACAGCACAGCTGCGTACCAGAAAGTGGTCCTTTGAGCATCAGAAGTTTCATACTTTGTTTTAAAACATCATGGAGAAGAGTAATAATAGATGGTCATTAGACACTGAGTAGGTTCCATTTTGCAACCTACTTTTGTGGGGGTTTAGTGTCAATATGTGGGTTTTCCCCATAGTTGTTACCAAGCTGCTGTCACAAGGGCGGTAAGCTTAAAGAAGGCATTATTTGTAGTATAATGCTTTTGTTACTCATCTTAAACCAATATGGAACAACCCCACTATTATAAGTTGCTATGGATGCTCTGAATTCATGCGATAGCTGCATCCCGGGTCTCACTGCCCTGACACAAGCAAGAGCCAAACCTAAACCATGCACGGAAACACACTCCTAAACCTGGAATCAGTTTGAACACAGCTCAAAACATCCAAAGCTGTAACAAAGGATAAAGACAGAGAGATATGCTTTTTTCCTTGGCAAAAGCAGGGGGAAGAAAACTTCTAAACTTATCATTGGGTGAAAAATAAGAGAAATGCATTGAGAGATGTCCATTAAAAGAGCCATTTGCAGCACAAGGGGAGAAAAAGGCCTTTTCTGCATCTGGAAATAGTAAGAGAAGAGCAGTGACAGGGATGGAGAAGGAGGACATGTACCCAGAGGTGCTCCATGGGAGTGGGCACTGCCAGGAACCCCCTTCACCAAGCAAACATCTCCCTTCTCATAAAGCCCCGGGTGGCTGCATGCGATTAACTCACATCAGGCTGGAGACAACAAAACTGCCTGGAGAGAGCCTGTGGCTGCAGGAAAACCTTCCTGGAGCAAGGCTGATGGCATCTTGGCAAGCAGAGCCCCGGGGAAGAAGCACATCCTGCTGGCAGCCCGCCACTGCATCCCTCCCTCCTATTAACTCATCGGCCCTTCGCTATTTGGAAAGCAAAAGGCCAGAGATTTGTTTTTACAACACACTCTTAGCTTTTCATAGAGGAATAAAAAGAGAAAGTACAAGCAGAACAACCTACGCATGTAAAATCACGGCTTAGATCCCCCCGAGCAGAGAGGTGCCAGGGACCAGGTACTCTGCAGGAGACTGAAATGCACATGGAACCTCGGAGCAGCAAAGTTGGCATCATCCCTGGTGAGAGGCAGTGCCTATGCTGAGGAACTGGCACTGATAGAACTGATGGAAGAAGTCCTGGTTGAGGTGCAGTGGTAGCATCAAGCTCCTGCTCCTCCTGCTTTCCATGACCTGCTGCTCCAACCCTCAGCAATGGCCAAAGCATAGCCACACACATGGTTTTTGGAGGATGGTGCTTCCTCCCTGCACAGCTCTTGCTCCCCAGCCAGGCTGTCCTGCATCTCATCATCCCCTCCAAGGGGCCCATCCCCTTGACAACTCACCCAGTAACACCCAGACAAACACCATGTTCCCAGAAGGATTTATTGCTGATCCCACAAGGCTTGGCTCTGCTGCTGACTGCAGTTTAACCCCTGTGACAGACAAAGCACACGCTCCTGCCTGTAGCCTCCCTGGCTCTTGCCCTTGCAAATCCCAGCACTCCTGAGGAATGGGGATGGAGGATGAACCTGGGATCTGGGAAATCACAAACCTGCTGCAGTGGGAAAAGGGACTCCAGCCCCTCCCAGTCTCAACCACTTGTTTATCACTGTGACCTTACAAGACATTTACACTCTTATACACCCCTCACATCTCACCTTGCTCGTGTGCCCAGCCGCAAAAGCATCAGCACTGGATATTCAGCTCATCTCCATCACAGGGATGCTCAGAAACACAACACAACCAAGGTGCTCACCTTTGTGAGCATAAGCCCTGCCCACCCTGGGACCCAAACATGCACCTTGACCCGTGCCATGGTGACACCTCACTCCTCTCATCAGCTCTGCTCTTCCCAGATCCCTGCAAACAGGAGTCACAAGGCATAAGGAGCATGCCTGAGCAAACCAACGCTGTCTGCCACCTGTAACCCAGGGCACTGCAGTGCAATTACACGGTGTCTAACAAGCAGAGTTTTCTTCCCTCATAGAGCTCCTAAAATTACCAATTTCATGGTCGATTTTTCTCCATGCTCATTTCTGCCTGTAGCTCTCACACACACTCCCCATGCTTCCCCACTCCCTGGTGAAGGGTGCATTGCAGCAGCGACATTGAGGGGTTCAGAGAGCTGCCTGGACGCTTGTGATGGGACACGTTTCACTGGTTGCGTGTATCCCAGTGCAGGACTGCTCTCCTTCCAAGCATAGCAGAGGCATTCTAGTGCCACTTGTGCACGGGAATTGCATCTGCAGAGCCAGTGCTGGATCCCTGTTGGTACATGAGATCAGTAAATGCAGGCACCGGGGTCTGAAGACACCTGATGCTGCACTTCACAACCTGCTATTCCCTGCACCATACCCTGGAAACACAGACAGCTCAACACCGAGGTCCAGCCACTTCCAAACCTTACAGCCAAGAGGTTCCCCTAAATCAATGCTCTTACAGGAAACTTCTTTCCAAGCAGGATGCATTTTAGCTCAAGGGAAAAGGATGCATCCTGTAAAAATCTCTTAAGCAGTTATTGGGTTAAGGTTTTACTCTCCAAGTCTGATCCCCAAGGCCCTGAGAGGTATTTTTCACCCCTTTAGCAATGGATTGATGAATTTCCATGGCTATATTTCCACTCCCATGACAGCCTTTCCATTCCAATGGCTGCATACAAAAGGCATTGCTGCACATCAGTGATGCTCTGCCCATCCGGTCCCCTCACCAGAACTGCAAATAAACTGCACATTTACTTTCCTGCTTACCACTTTGCACTGACTTCTTCAAGCACCAGAAAAGTCCAAGAACAAGAACAGAAATGGAGCACCACAGCCTGGACCCCAGGATGCCAACCCCGTGCACTTCACCTCTCACAGCCTGCCTGCTCTTTGAAGGAGACCTGAAAAACTGAAGTCTCAACATCAGACATTCATTTTTAGCCAACAAGCATCTATCTGGCCAGAGGGGACCAGGCTTGATCAATCCCATGCTGATTTCTCATGTCAGGTTAGCTTTTATTTAATGGTATGGCTCCCTGAAGTCATCCATCTCCAGCAGCCTCAGCTGAGGGGAGCGTAGCCCAATGTTTATAGTAACAAATCTAATAATCAAACACAGTCTGGTAAATGACAAACTGTTTATTTTCCCCTCACATGAGGAATTCTTATAAAACTGCTGAAACATTCCATTTCAGAGTCATTTACATGGCGATGCGCTGGGAAGCGTCATAAATCAGGGAAAAGAGCCTCATGAATAATTTCAGAGGCTAAAAATAATCCCAAACTGGAATCTTCCCTTCACGCTTGAGCTGAGCAACATACAAGCATGTATTCTTTTTTTTTACTTAATTAAGACAAAAGGAGATGCCGATTGATGGGAATTCTGAGACACAAGTTAAGCAGCACGTGCCAAGGGCTTGATGGATCCTTTCAGCTCCTTGGCCTGATGGGATCACAACAGACCTCGGACTCCTCACAGTTTCCTTCCTTGGGACACCCGAGGATGGGAGCCCAGCCAAGCCTTTAGGGCACAGACACACACAGGGAAACAGATACAACAGCCTAAATTATGCCCATACCTTTGTGATGGGCTCCCCCAATGGAACTGGGTCAGCCCAAAGGTTTATCCGCCTCCTACCCTTGGCAGTGCAAATACACAGAAAGAACATAAACTTAAGGTATATTGGTAATTTCCCTGTATTAAGCAACCACTGTCATCTCTTATCCAAAGGTCAATAAAACAAGTAAAACTGAATTAAAATGCCCGACTTCACAGAAATACCAGATTCCTTCTATAAGTTGTTAAATCTCATTTTACCAAGCGACAGTACCAGAAACATCCAATCTGTATTAGGACAGATCCTGACCATGCTCCAACCCCACCAATCTCCAGCAATATCTCAAAGGAGAAGTTCTGCTTCGAATTATGCTCACGATGATCAGCAGCTACTCATAAAAGAGATGCTTCCCTTAAAAACAGGTGTAAATGTAAGATCATGAGATAAGAATTGGGTCCCTGTAAGTTTACTTCTAAATCCTGAAGTCCCTTTGGCAGCATAGCTGAAGCCTTCAACCGAGGACAATTGAACTCTTGAAACATTTCACTTGAGATAGCTCATAGATTTCCAGGAAAAAAAGGGGAAAAACACTGCATTCATTTCCCACCTTGCTTTAACCTGCACTATGTCAACAGGGAAGCCATCTGACATCCCACAGATGGGCAATGAGGTGGTGAGTGGACGTCAGCCCATGTCAGATTTCCAGTCCCATTTTGCTCCCTACACATCATTGGTGGCTACAATCCTCCCTTCGAGCTGGATCACCCCTTCTGCAGCCGAGGTTTGACATCTAGTGGACAGATAGCTCCCGAGAAGCTGTCACTGTGCAGCCAAGGGACATCAGTGCAAAGTCAATCTCTCAATAGGAAAGGATTCAAGGAGCAGGGGTTCACCTGCAGGAGAAAAAACACACACCAAGGTGTTTCTTCATCAGAAGAGGCCAAGCAGCATCAGAACTACAAAGATTAGGCCAGACTTTCAGAAGGTTATCCAGGCTCAGTATTGGCAGGAGATAAGAGGTCAAGGTGGGTGATGCTCAGACACCAAACAAACACAAGAGCCAGGCAGCTCTATTTGTGAAGTGCAGTGAGTAAGCTGCTGTCTGATGCCTAAGAAGCATTGCTAGGGAACTGGGGCACCCAAGGGCCTGTGTAATCCTGTCAGACCCAAGGGATTTGGCTCCAGAAGTGGCAGCTCAGGTGAGTCACTCATTATCAGCCCTTCCAAAGGCTGGTAGGAGATGCCAGGTCTACCTTGGGAGCTGCAGCATGACCTGGGCCGCCGCTTAGTGAACTTGGTTAAGCCAAAGCACTTGCACCCACCAGAATGGCAAACCAGACCTTGCCCACAGCCTAATGACTGTATTAGGTAATGCAGTCAATACTGCTCACACACAGCGTTTTCCTCCTGAAGAGCCCACAGCCCTCTCCAAACAACAGCTTGAAATAAATGAATCCATCATACTTTTATCAAATGGTATGATTTATATAAACCCAAGGATATAAATCCAAGTATTAAAGAGCCATCCCAGGTACCCAGATAAATGAAGAGCTTTCTTCACGCCTGAATTAAGTGTGATTTGTTTCAGAAGTGGCCAATACCTGCACAGTTGCTTAGAGATTCAGAATGCCCAATTCCTGTTAAAATGTATGGGGTGGTGAGGACAAGAACTTCCATGGGAAGGCTAATTTTCACTCAAACTTTCTCATTTACAGACTAAAGTAGCCAGGATGGAAGCTCAGATGAGAAACTAAAGCTTTTGGAAGGCTCTTGGCTCTCCAGCTCTCCAAAAAGGGCAGCATGTCACAGTGTACCAAAGAAAGCAGCACCATGGGATGAAGCAGCAGTGTAGAGCCTTACAGATCTTGTTCTTCTCAGCAGCCTTATTTAATACAACAGCGCTGTGTGCCTTCTTAAGGATGCTGGTCCAGGCTGGTCTAGGTCTGGTTCAGGCATTGTAAGGCAGAGAGCATCCAGTGGACGTCTGGTTCCCTTGATATGATCACTGAAATAGAAGTTGGTTGGAAACAGATTGCACCAAGAGCCACTTGAAGTTCCAGAAAGCCTGGACAGCATTCAACATGAGATTGGATCAGGGCACACTGCTGAGACCAAACACATTCATTGATGCACTAACATCTTTGGGGGAGGACAAGTCTCCCTGTTTCACGGTCTGACAGGGAGCCCAGAGTGACCCAAGCCTCTGGTCAAAGAGAGATTGCTCTGGAATGAGACCTGTGGCAGGGAAAAAAGTCAAGCCTCACTTCTCAGGACTTGTTCATCACTGCCTGCTCCCAAACATCTGTCAACCCATTGCTCCGTTTCACTGATACCTTATCCTGGTTTGTACAACGCGCTCTTCAGCATCGTGACATTGACCTGCCTGCCAAGGACATGCAGGGGTGAAGGGAGGACTTGGTGATAAGGGAGTTTCAAAGTGCTCTGGGAAGGAGCTTGGGGGAAGCGAAGGAATGCTTCAGGCCAGGCAGGGAAGACTTACAACCGTATGCGCAGAACAACAGCCTCAGTTAAGTCTATAGACATCACCAGACAAGCTAATGCAGAACTGTATTGTCTGGGGAATGCTTCAGAGGAACCCCAGCACCCAACTGCAGAGTCCCATGTGTTTTGGTAAGAGACTGTTAAAGGCCCACTTCTACAAACACAAGTCACATTTTGTATAGAGAGGGGCTGTAAATGTTATGTTAAAATACCTCAATTGCCTTGAAGCTGATTCATGCTCTGCAACTGCCAAGGGGGGAAAAAAACCCTAGTGAGGCCAGGCTATTTCAGCTTGCTATCTGAAGTTATTTATAATAAACTCTGACTGAACTGAACACAGCAGGGCCAAAAGAGCAGAGGAAGCAGCGATGAGGGGTGGTAAAGCTCACACTGCAATCCATCACCCCTGCCGCAGAACCGGTGTTCAAACAAGGCAGGGTCTGGCTTCCATCAGGCAAAGCCAGGAAACGCAGGGTTAAGGCCAGCATGAACTTGGTCCTTAACTGACCCCCTGACACTGCTCTGCGACTCCAGCACTGCTGCCATGAGGAGATGGCTTGTGCCTTGTTTGCCTTTGGCTCTTCTCCGAGCAGAGGCTGAACAAGGGCATAGGGATCCCCTTCACGGCCTTCCCTTTATTTGCACTGGGACACAGGTCAGACTGCACCAGGCTGGTGAGCAAACAAGCTCCATCCCATCCAACTGCATCCCCACCTCCTCGCTGCTACAGCCTGGTATTAGGACTGACATTAAACTGCAGGGCTGACTCAGAGGTAGCCGAAGGTATTTTACCTTCCCGAATTTCTCTCCAGCCTATGAAACATCACAGGCTGCCAAGAAACGATGTCTCAGATGTAGCTTCCCTTTCTTGTGATAAGCTGGTGGTTTAAATCCATCCTTCAACTGATACTGCTGCTGACACTGACCCATCCTGGAGAGTAGAGATGTGCTTTCAAACACGGCATTTAGAGCTAAACTGACAACTTATCAGGACAAAGCGATACGGAGCAGGCAGGGGATTCATTTTGCCTAACTCATCCCTCCTGTCTTGCTTAAGGGCAAAAGCCACAGCCCTTACCGAAATGAACAATCCCACTGGGTCACAACGGGACCATGGGAACACACAGGCACACAAGGGAACAATCACTTTTCTTTGGTGAAAGCTCCATGCTTATGGAGCCTACATACAAAACCCAGTCTCAGATAAGCAGCAACAATCAAGTATCAGATAAGCTCACAGCAAGATGGGACTGATGATGCCTACGTGGCATCCAAAGCTTTACACCATTTAGCTGAAGTTATTTCCTTCCCCTTATCTATAAGCCAACAGAGGCTCCTCTGGGGCATCTGGACAGCGCTGACCACATACGCTTGTAAATTAGTCCAAATCTCTGGTACCCGCTTCTCAGAAAAGTTCTCTGTGCATGTGGATATGAGCTATTTTGAAGATGCTTCACAGAAGGAATAGCCCAGGTCACAATCTCACCTCCATCACTTGCTCTCTGCACGACCGCTGGCAAGTCAACTCATTGCTCCTCACTCTGATCCCCTTCTTCCTTTCTGCAAGAGGACAACTTACTCTTCAAAGCAATCTCAGCCCCAGATTGCCTCTTACTTTATGCTCTGCAGCACCAGCAGAGGCTCTGGGTTCAGCCTAAGATCTGTCCTGATGCAAATGCTAATAAGGCAAATGAGCTCATCACTCATTTCCCATGCACACGAGAAGCAGGTCTGCAAGCTCCATCCCTTGATGAACATACATGGGAAAGCCTGGTAGGTACTTGTCAAAAACACAACAGAGCTACAAAGAAACCAGCCATGACTCAGCAGGGCCTGGGAAATTTCAGTGAGAGACATCTTTAGCAAAGAAATAACAAAAAGAAAGTAAAACCAGAATAAATATGGCCTTAAGATGATCCTCCATTTCACTATGGCTGAGCACTGATTTTTTTCCACCCTCCTCTAGCAATAGGGTAAGATTTCACTTCAGCATAACAGAAGCATCAAGGTATAGGGTGGAGATGGAGTCATCAGAGCAGGACTTGTACATGCCACAAGCACTGAGACATAGTCAGAAAAACAGGGTGAGCTTATGACATGGGAGAAAAGCATCTGGCCAACTGTGAAATCCCTCTTCATCCCTCACCCTGGCCTCAACAACAGAAATACTCCCAATTTAGCAGGTCCAGGGCTCCTTTTTTAAATACCAAACTATAAGCTCAAGAACAGGGTCAGACTTCAGAGTGAAAATAAGAAAAAATCTCCTATAGGAAAATACCACTTTTTCTGTCCAGAGTTGGCAAGTTCCAGATAACACAGACACTAAAAACAGGCACTCTCACAAGTGAGCGTTTTACTGACGCTCATTGCCGAGGCAAAGGACAACAATGTGCAGAAACTAAACCTGGTAGAGCCGTGCCAGCAAGACATGCAAGAACTTACCCTGCACTCACTTTGTGCCTTGATAAGAGATTTAAGAGGCCGTGGTGGTCATCAAGCCCTTCACGAGCCTCTCGTGATGTAAAACACACATGATTCAGTGTTAAGTGATTTTTTACTGCTGCCTTATAAACCCCTGTGAGGTCGAGGTCCAGGAGACCCACGCCAGCAGTTGTGACTCTAATAAAAGCATTTACAGCACTGGTGTATGCTTGACACGGCAGAAACAGTCTTCAGGATCACCGACAGACACCACAACCACATCTGAAATAGAGCACCCTTCTGACTCCTACTCTTCCATTACCAGTGTTGATAGAGATGGAATCAAAATCTTTAGTGGGAAGCAAGGTGAAGGAAATCCCAGCATATTTACAGACGTGGCATTTACCAGGGCCCTTGGGAACGGATCCAAATCTCTTTTCTTGGGAACATATTTAATAGGACAGCAACCTTCCTAGGGTTTGCTTCCCATTCACTATCACCTCTCCCACCCGTCTGCCCATGCCTAGAAGCCTAAATATGTTAAATATCAGCCGAGGAAAAACCAAGATTCAGGAGAAATAGGTGATTTTTTCTCCTCCCTTTCTCAAAAGTTGCTCTGTACAGTTCAATCCTCCAGGCTATAAAATTCAATGAGCCATAATGTTCCAATTGCTACAAGCCGCCTAGTCCCCACCATGCCAAAGCAGCTCAGATTTAACAACAAAATTACAGTGTACATTATACCATTACAGGCTCTGCACAAACACACAAAGGGGCTTGGTACTAAGAGGCTGGGGATAGTCAGTGTGTTTAGAGCTAAATCCTGCTCCTGGACCATCAGCTTATCTCACCTGGAACACACGGCTGAAGAATAGGTTCTCAGTTTCCTTTCCAAACCCAAACTGATGCTGCTCTATACTCCTCCACAGGTGGAAACCCAAAGACAATGATAAAGATCTCATGGATTCACTATTTCTCCCCAGGGCTGCCATAGCACCTCAAAGTCTGCTAGCATCTTTATGGACAAACCCAAGCAAGGAATAAATTTGCTTGCTATCTACCTCCACGAGAAAGGTTTTCATTCCTTTGCAAGATGAAGTCCTTTTTGCTAGAAACAGCAGCATGGGTGCACACAAATACATATAAACACACACATATATTAAGTATGTAGACACAAATACTGCATTTGTGTGTTCCTCTGCCTTCCCATCAGCCCAAAACCTAAGCCCAAAGAATCTCTATTTGTAGCTCCAATAACCACAGTTTGCTTTGGCTGCTGGGGAGCTCTTCATCCTTTCCTCTCTCTGTCATCTTCAATGAAGGAGGTGTCAGTTCATGCTTTCTCTCCTTAACCACATCAAGAAGCAGCCTGGGCTGCAGCTCCTCTGAGACAGGAGCAGATCTCTATGCAAATACCTGTGTACCCATCCCAAGTCTCAGAGGGTTTAACTGAACAACAGGAAAATCAAAACAAAAGGCATGGGTGGAAAGGAGAGCAATGGAGATCGAAGAGTTTGGGTACATCAAGCTTCCTGAGGGTCCCAGGGGATGCTCTCCCCAGAAAGCATCCCTGTTTGCAACATTCATCCAACATCCCAGTTAATGTGACTCTCCAGGATATTGGAACAGGACAGATGGCCCAAACATCCCATACCATAACTTATGGTTTATGTTCTGCAGCAAGATCTACCAAATACTAAACACTGAGGCAAATTCTCATCCTACTGTGCACCACGAGGGTGGAGGAAAGGAACCAGGAGCCATCACACAGCTTGAATTCACCCTCTGAAGGAACCAAGATCACAAATAGATGCCCACACACATACAAAGTCATCTTATTTCTCTGGGTGGTTTTTGGAGGCACTGCTTCTGAGCAGAACTGCAAGATACTGGTAGCATTGTGAGAGCACAACAATTTCCATCTGTCAATTGAAATGGGCAAAATTAGATCTCGAAGCTGCACATTTAATCCATTGCCAAACTAGTCTGCCTGGTACAGTGCTCAGAACAGATTTTTATTAAGGGAAAGAAAGAGGAAAATTGTCTTCTACAGCTGTATCTTGTCAAAGCTCCCCTCCTCCTCCTGGCCAGCCAGCTCCGGAGTGACCGCTCTGATATTTCCCTGCTGCAGAAGGCTAGGAACAGCCCTGGAAGCCCAGCACTGAGCTCACCAGCCTCTAATTCACTTCCAGTTTGTTTCTATGCAGGTTGATGACTCCTAATAGCTGGTTTAGAAATACAGTGCATACCCTGATGATCTGAAGTTGGTCCAAGTTATCCTAGAATTAACTATTAAGGGAGATCACATAATAACTTTCTTCCTATCCCAGCTAAATATTCAGTTTAAAGTCTATCTTACTTAAAATCATAAGGCTGCTTCAGCAGCTGGATTAAAGGATTGGACACAAACACCAGATGCTACCTTAAGAATTAAGGGCAAAATCTGAGCTCAAGTTCTCTTAAAACATCTGTGTCAATAGAGGTAACATATTTCTTGCGTGAGTTTTAATGCTGGTGGCAAAGGTTGCTGCTGCGCAGGTTGAATGCCCAGCCACGTTGAAAGCAGTGTGATGTGTGACTAAAGTAGAACACACCTGCATGTCCTTGGGTGTGCAATCCGTGGAGCCAAGGCTGTACCACTGGGACTCCTCCTGATTCACACCAGGATAAGGAAAGGGCAGACCACAAGCTACGTGCATCATGCAGTGGAAAACTAATTGGAGCTCTGTAAGTAGGCAGCTCAGTGCTTCTTGTCTGCAGAAGCAATTTAAAAGCAAAACAACAACAACACGCAGAGACAAACGTGATTCAGAGTTCATTCATTGTAAACTAATGGCATCCTGGTTGCTCTAACGGAGTTACTCCAGACATGTCATTTACAGTGTGGCAGATAAAGCTGAGATTTTGCTTCCAAAAAGCCCAGGCGGATGCTTCTGACTGGCCCCATGGGAGCCAGCCCAAGCCTTGGAACCAAGCAACAAAAGCCAAGGAAAAGGTAAGCTTAAACTCAATTAGAATAGATCTAAACCAACTTTTGCATTTAAAAACACCTCACCAAAGTACAGCAAAGCATCTTAGAGACAGCTGTATGATACTGCAGAAAATATCTATACCAGCTTGGGGTTACACCGCATAAAATTCATCTGTAACATAAAGAAGAGATTAGGTATATAGGTCTTCTGCCCCCATTAATCAGCATAGCTCACTCATGTGATATATTGGTTTATGTTCCTAAAGGATTTGCCATATAGGCATGCTGGAAAAAATACATATGGACTCAATACATAAAGCAAACTTGTAAACAAACTGCAAATTGAAACTGCATTTACTGGCTCCCACCAGATTTGAGAGGTGAGAGAAGTGAAGGCAATTGGGAAAACTTTGCAAAGTGGAGCCTGGGATACATCTTGTAAATGCCTGGAGAAGTAGCAAATTAATGGCTCTGAAGGGTGATAAATCACAGGCCAAAAATAACAAAGTAAATTGGAGCTGTTTCACAGAGATTACAAGTGATCTTTAGTAAAATCTTATGCAACAAGTTAACATCTCAGTTTCTCACTGGAGGGAAATATCCAGTACAGGGCAATATAAAAGCAGTCAACCTCATTCCTCATCAGACAATTCCACCTTTCCATTCTTGTGCACCAGCACTGTATCTTTTTAAGGATCTCCCTATCTTAGGAAAAGACATCCTAAAATAATTCTAATTTCTATCTCCAATGAAACTATACACATAGAAAAATGTGGATATATGGATGCAGAAAGTTAACTTCTGAATCCACTAGCTTTTGTATCAAGAAAAGCACTAAATTAAAGGGTAAGGTAGGCAATGTTTTTCTAAGTGCATTTATGAATTAAACCTGCTGGAGTTACCTGCTCCAATCCTGACTTGGGACAATATGGAGTTAAATCCCTAAAACACGGAGAAGCTTCACACTCGGCTTGGAATTCAAACACCAGTGCACCAGGGCCAGGGATGAATGGGGTATCTGGGGCTCCAATACAGGGCTGGTCTCACCAGCATAAGGGAAAGATCAGAACTGGGGGTGAGGAGGGGTTAAATATGATTTTATTTACTGAATAGTATACTTCATTAAAGTCAAAGATCTAATTTTATTGTCATGACTTATCCTTCTGGTTTACTGCAAGCTCCTTGCTCAGATGGACCTTTTTATCCTTATTATGAGTCAACTCCATTTCATCAGACAATTTCAGTGTTGTATCTGGTTTTATGGTTTCTCTACGCTCATGCTCCTGAACACGTACAGGTATTACCCGCACCATCAGTCCCTGCTGCAGAGCTACAGCAAAACCTCATCCTCTTTGGAAGTATTTTTGTCATTAGCTTTCTATCCCCCTTTTTTTCCCTGTTGTAAAAGTCATTTTGAAACCAGGAGCCAAGCATCAGCTAACGGCTGTTTGAGTCTGTAGAGAGCTTAACACCTTGCTCTGAGCAACCTGCCCACACTGACATTTGTCTTAAATATCACAGACTCCAGCAGCTTTGCTATAGGACAGGGATTTCCAACACAGATCCATGCTCCTGAATCTAGAAGTCAGGAATAAAAGGCATTTCACAGAGGTACAAGCTATGAGCAGCACTTAAGGAATTCAGGGTGCAATACAGAGGTCAGAAATGATGGGTTTGGGCCATGCCAGGGATGCAGGGATCATGACAAGCCAATAAAGACAGCT
>JBCJKH010017072.1:0-23147 GCA_039877255.1 Loriculus beryllinus
ATTGGGGTCTTGAGGATTAACAAACACTTACAACTACCTAAGACCAGAAGACAGCTGACCTTAAATATCAGGTATGACAAATTAACAAAAGTGTGAAGGTTTGGAGTCCTCTGGAATAGGTTGCTAAACAGACAAAGAACTTCTAATTTAAAGAAAACAATGTGCAAGTATGTCTTTAACTAAACAATGCTAACCAAATGTTACTTTCCAAGCAAGATATTCAGGTAACTGCTTCTTCTCTGTCTCAGGGTAACCTTAGGGTTACTTCTTTGACGATCACAATTCAAGGTAGCATTTACCACTAAAGATGGGGAACAAATCTCCTAGTTATGATTCAGCAGAGAAGTACAAAGGTAGATTTGTTTATATCACTCTTCTTGCCTGTCAACCAATTATATCAGAGGAAAAAGACATGACCTAAATAAAAGACTATCAAAACAAGAAGAGAGATAAAAATATAGGAAGCTTGGCTAAAAAAACCTAAACAGTATCCAGATCAGAAACTCTGTTGGGTGAAAAATCAATTAAACACAGAAGATACAAAATGTTAGATTCTGCAGAAGGGAATTCCTGAATTGTTTTCAGATGTTAAAGAGGCCCTTTTATTTTCTCCATATTCCTTGGGTGCAGCTAATTCAAAACATGGTAAACTGCAACAGAGAAATAACTCTTGCATTTTTAGCTTACCTTATGCTGCAAGACATAATTAGAAATTTAAGTATTACTTGCATGGATTTTTCACAACATAGATTTTGGCATACTGTAAATTATTAAACAACTTATTTAAATGAATTTCCATTTAAATAGAACTTTAAAATTTCCATTTTAAACTCACTGCTGATAGTCTCTGACTTTGCAATAACATGCTCACCCCTTTTGGATCCTTGGCAAAGTAACTCCCGCTGGATCCTTGAGAGATTCTTTCTGGGAAAACTCCACACTCTATAGCTTGTTCTGCTCTCAGAATAATCTCTGCAAATTCTGGATCATCTAAAAATATATTCATATCAGCAGTATGACCTGTATGCCCTGAAAAATAAAAAAAAACAAGCAATCTTAAATGTAATTTGTATTCTGAATTAACAGCCTAAGTACACACACTGAAAAGCTCACAGTCTTGCCTGCTAAACTGGTCGTTTGTAAAGACCACAGCCCACTGGATCAGAATCTGTTAGACTACTTCACCAACACTTCTGCAATAAACTACCATTTACTTTTAAGATTTTTACCGGGACTGTCATGGAGAATCAGTAAATTACATTTCATAGAGTGAGACAGAAAGGGTTCTAAGACTTCCCTGACAGTACTTCAGTGAGTTAGGGAAATAAAGCAAAAAAAAAACACCAAACCAAACCAACAAACAAAACCTAACCCACAATAACCCTTATTTTTATAGACTTTTACCTCTCGAATCAGTGGTTCTTATTCCATAACAAAACCTCAACTACCTCTACAGAAGAAACATTGCACCACACAGCTGAGCTGCAACTATTACATATTTTTGCCAGTGAAAGCAAAATCAGAGTTATGCATTATATTGTTACCAAACAAAAGGCAACACTCATATTAAGTTGCTCTGCACATTAATGTTCCAGATGAAGAGGATCTACAAGCGAACTTCCTACCACAAGGACTGAAGCTGTCCATGCAGAAGACAACTGAGAGGTCAGGCTTTAATTTCTAGGCATTCATTCCATAATCTAAACCCGTAAGAAGTCTCACTGCCTTGATGAAATTCTTCAGCTGTGTCTTTTCTAATGTAAGAGATAACTGCAAGAAAAACATATTCCACTAAAAATCAAATTCAAATCAAACAAACCACATTATGCTGTATTCTCAAGGGAGAGAAAAATAATTTGGGAAACTTATTTCAGTATTGCTACTGTGCTGCTAGAAAGCTTTCTGTTGCTACAGTGATGTGGTTGTACAAAGCCACACAGGCTGAAAAGAAGGAAACTGGCAGTTTTAAAAAGTTTCCTTTCAGTTTATCAACACTAGCCAGAGGAAAAAGAGCCATTTTCACTGAAGCTAGTATTCGCTGAATGTGGCAGGGTTTCCTACGTTAATTAAAGTAATTTTTGAAGAAAAAACCAAGTTTTTCACTATGAAAGCATGTTATGGTCACAACTCACTCCCCACAGAGACTCTAAACTTACAGTTATAACTAACCAAACTTTTTCTTGCAACCACTCTTGCGAGCTACTTCTCTCCTTAAACTCCCACACAGGAAGCCAGAGCTCACACACACAGAGTCTAACTACCAAGCTTAGTAAGCTTTTTCAAATTCATTTAGACAAGGCCTAAGGTTGTGAAGCTGCTATACGTGGAGGTATAGGAATGTGCACATGTATACAGGAATGATGAGATTGTGCCAAAGAAGATATGAATACTACCATCCATGTATATACCTCAACTTGTTCTTGTGTCAAGTTAACATGACATAACCTAGACAAATACACTCTGCAAGAGTAACATGCATGAACTCCTCCACTACTAAACTAGTTTTATACTATTTAACATGAACATGATTAAAAGTAGTCACTTCAACCAGTTCCATCTCTTTCTACAGTCTCATACTCCAACCACAATTCTATTAAGAAAACACTCTCCGTGTTGCAATAAAATGCATTAATAATACCTGTTGCATGCTTGTTTCACCTGACACATGAAATAATCCTTCAAGTGCTAGATACACAGAAAAGGGTAAGGACAAGGAAACAAGAGTGAGATGACATGTTGCAATCAATCACAGTTCTGAGATTTTCTCACACACTCCTGGGGCAGATCCCAAGTGTTACTCTGTGTTCACCACTCTCACTGCCCCAGTGGGGCAGACCCAAGCCTTTAGACTCCACTCTGAAGCATTAACTACTGTTTTGCCAGAAGCATTGTCTCATTAAGACATCTTGCATCTTGTGGGAGCAAGGCAAGAGAACTCCAAGATTGTAATGGCATGTTTGCATTACAAGTCTGGTCTACATTTGGAATCATTGGGTTTTTTCTTATGGTTAATCACAGTACCTTAGCAAAGTCCCTGTGGCTACAGATAAAAGTTACTAACATAGCTTTTGTTGCTCAAATTGATAGGTGTTTTGTTCAGATTTTTTTTTTTTTTGTATTTTATTATTGCAAAGGGAACGATTTTTACCAGTCTTTGACAAGAAATCCTATGGTATAATTGCAACAGCCAACACTACTATGTGATAGAAGTCCATAGATTTCCACCATTGAACCTTTCTCAGATGAACATCTATAAAGGATCAGAAAGCTTGTAAGTCTAAAGAAAAAAAGTACGCAATAAATATTGCATAGTTCACTGTATATGTATCTAGTTATATATATAATAGTTTATAACGAATACCACACAGTTTATATTTAGAATCAGATAGTTGCCACACTTACACTTTTTTTCAAATTGATAATCAAATTTTTGCATTTCTAATTTTTCAAATAATATTTTTCTCGAAGTCTGGATTTCAAAACATAGAAAGCAGATCTTTGCTTATGAACACCAAAAATACGACAGAAGAGTCCACATGTAAAACTCTTAATACATGTGAAAAAATGGCTGGAGCAAGAACTAAAGCAAAGTAAAATTTTTTTCAAAGGATAAGACGTGGGTCACAAGCAAGTAATTGCTAGGACAGCTGAAACAAATAGAAAACCTGGCAAGAGTTTGCCAAGCGTTCAGAAAGCAAGGGTGGAGCCACCACAGAACACAGTCTGTAAAACATGCAAAGCTATAAGATGCAAAAACCGCGACAGAAACAAAGCAGCCCCAACGAAACAGAAGACAGAGAAAAAGGAGAGTAACAGTGGAGACACTCATGAAGATGTAAATGATTTCGTGCAGCCCTGAGCATAAAACATTAGAATTTCGAGCCATTCACAGGACTCTTTCCCTTCGAAGGCTGTTAGTCTGCGAGCCTATGAGCTGACAAGGTACCCCGCACCTCGCTGAGCCTCTGGGCTGCAGACAAAAGCTGCTTACAAGCTTCCTGTGAGGCAGGGACACCTGAAGCAGGCACCGTGCGCGGCCCTTCAGGCATACTTTAGTCCTACAGGTAGTTTCCCAGCCTGGCCAGCAGGACAGCACACTGGCACACCTCTGCAGCTCTCCCCGCGTTCAGTCCGGCCCGGCGGGGCGGCCCTGGGCCGTACCTGCGGCGGCGCGGGACTCCTTATCCCAGGCGGCACCCGCTCGGCGGCCGCGGCCAGCACCCGACGCCCGCAGGAGAGGCTCGTCCTCTCCATCGCCCTCGGGCCCCGAGTCCTCCTCACCCTCCTCCTCGAGCCCGAGCTCCCCACACAGCCTCACAGCCGCGCCGGGGGCAGCTTTTACCGCCTGCGGCCCCCGCCAAGGTGGCCCTGCCTGAGGCGCCGGCTCCGCGAGGAGCAGCAGCCGCTCATCGGGCTCTCGGGCACCCAGCTCCGCCATGGGCCGAGTGCGGTGGGAGGCGCCACCGGGCGGGCTCAGACCCCTGCGCCGCAACACATGGCGCGCCCGGCCCCCGCAGCCAGCTCCACGGCTCCCATCGGAGCCCTGCGCATGCGCGGACACCGGCAGCCCGCCCCTGGCGCCGCTACCTGCCTTAAAGGGGCCGCGGCCCCGAGAGCGCCTGCTGGGCGTCACAGGGAGCTCTTGCGTACGGGCAACGCTTTACAGCGTGCTGCGGAGGGCGCAGAGAGCCTGGGAGAGCCTGCTCCTGGCGAGCTGCGGGGCACGGTAGCCTGCAAACAGTTCACGCCTCTCGAGGGACAGGGAGCTCGTGCAGTGGAGGTCCCGTTGCAGCCTAAGCCTCAGTGGTCCTCCCGGAATAATCACGGCTACAGGCCTCCATGCTTGCACTGGTGTCACTGCTAGTCTTTTAACAGAACTCTTCCCCCGCCCCGCGAAGCTTGGGTTACTTCTGAAGCCGAAACATGGTTATCCCCTGGCCACCACTTCCAATCACTTCCTGTGCTTTAAAGGGCATTGTTCTACACCATCAGGGTAATTCCCGCAGTGTGCCAACATAAGTAAAACCAACATACTGCCATTATGTCCCACGGTCCCACAACCATCCTTTTGTTTTTAACTGGAAGAAAGAGAATACAATTACAACCTCAACACACTGCACCAGACTTTGGCAGGGACGCCTTCTTCCCTCCCCTCTCTACAAGAGAGGGTGTTTCTTTAGTGCTGTACTCAGAGATTCTGGTGAAATATGGGAGAAAGAGACACGCATGAAGCACTTGCATAGAATTGGGATTCTGGATTATACTAGGAACAAATCATTTCGTAGCTAAAATAGTAATTGCACATATTTCGTATTCATTATTCTCATAATTATTCATAATATAAGGATTCATTCTGTACATAACCTGGATCACAGGAGGAAAATTGCTTTGCTTGGTTACTGACAAAATAAAACCTTACTGAAATGCTTGACTTGTGTTTGTTTTGTCTTGGGTTACCTGTCGGACTTTGGAACTAAGTTGAGGGTCATTTATTTATGTAACTATGAATACCTGTAGCATTTGATAAAATCTGTTCACACTCGCATTTCTGTTTCCATTCGTTTCTATAAAAAGCAAGCATATTCAGTCAGCTGTGACTCCAGATGAATAGTCATTTAATGCCTAGTGAGAAGTGTATGAGGGTTATAGCAACTGGATGTGATTTTTCTGTACAGAAGATTATACGGATATTAATTCCTGCATGAAGCAAACAAAAAGATCAGACTAAGATAGGAGAAGCCTGACGTTTTTCCCAGCAGAGCATGAAGGAAGGCTGCATCTCCCTTTAGCTACATTACTTATCAGTGAGTTGTGGCTGTTTCAGTAATGTTCCGTCCATGGGTTTAGAAACCACCCATGCATTTCTGAAAAGTCTGAAAGCTCTTTCTTTTGAAAAAGCTAAGCAAGAGATAACTCATTAGTTATTTCTTCTGGTTTAGGGATTCATCTACACATGCTAGTTCATGTCTAAACAGTCAACTTAGTTTTCACCTTCTACTGCAATGAAAATTCTGTAACAGGCTCACAGGTCTTGATCTGACAAACTCTTAATGCTGCCTCAGTCCTCAGCAGTGCAGAGTTCAAACACTACGACAACTCATAACTAAACACAATACACATGGCCATCACAGTTATTACCAAACTATCAACTGTAATTCTGAGTAGCTAATACTCTCAATTAGCCACCTGGATTAAAATTACTTACAATTAAATCATGCAAATAAGTTAAATCGTTTTCCTCATGATAAGCCATCTGTCTCTATTTTACTAATCCACACTGCATACTTTGTCATGTGATTATAATGTATATCTGAGCGCTACCTCGAAACTGGAGTGGGAAAAAGCGGGGGGGGGCGGAGGAAAGGAACGTTCATGCGCAGCCCCGCACTTTCAGCTTTAGGTGAGCGCCCTCTTGTGCTAGTTAGAGTAAAGAACAGCTGAATAGCTGCTCGGTATTTCTAAAGGCACAGCAACACGGCACGTCCTAACAATCCAGATGCAGCGTGACTACGGGGACTAAGAACGATGAGAATTGAACTTGGAAAACTCCTCTCCATTCAGAAGGACTAAGAAACCGTGTTAATTATAATCTGAACCAACAGTTCTAACAGGTGTGTAAGATTACTCTGTCAGAACTCCTGGAAGATCCTAATCAGGCTAATTAAATTTACAAAAGTAGGACCATCACTATGTACTTTTCTCATGCTAATTAGCCACCTGAGCTTGAAACTGTAAAACAGAAGGATCAGATAAGCCTTCATAAACAAATTCAGTTGACCAGGTGCAGGCTGGTTGAAACCAAACATTGGAACAAGCATACTGTGTACTTAATGCACCTTTTTACATGCTTGCCACTGGTTATTTTAGGAAGACAAACGGCAGCCTGCTCGCCCCCACCGCTGCCGGGGTGCAAAGGGCAGGGGAGGCGACCACTCCAGCGCCCCAGGTAAGCTTCCACCCGATGAGGCTTCACTGGGGATTCCTTATAAAGGTGCAATGCCTGTCCCTGAGTCCTGATCGCCTGTCTTTTCCCGAGAAAAGACAAGGTGGGGAGATGGGCCTAAAAACGTGAGTTAGCTCTCCCACAGTACCATGCTTCTCTCCCTGTAATGCAGTTTTTAGCCCTGGCAGTCTGGACAATTCTATAAAACCACCTTTGCCGTCAGAAACGTTGTGAGGAGCAGGAAAGGTTCTTACTCTGACACGAGGGGATGAATGTGGCTGTCCTCAACAGCCTACTACTAAACTTTGCAGGGGGTGCGGAAAGAAAACCAGCCCACGAGCAGGCTCTTCACAACCAAGAGCTCCGGTTGCTGGTGGCTGCCCCCACTCCTGTCCCCTCACGGACACAGGAGCCCGCGCTGCCCGCGGAGGAACAACCCCGAAAGCTGAAAATGGAGGCGGCCCAGCCTTGGCTCCCGGCAAAGCCCACCGCATACCCGCGCAGCGCTCGCCCCGGCAGCAGGGGCGGCCCGGAGCTCCACCTAGCGGCCGAGCTGCTGTTGACCGCACTGGGCGGAGACTGCCCCGGCAGGATCGGCCCCGCAGGAACGGCCCCAGCGTGGTTGGGCGGGCGCGGTCCGGCCCCTGTGAGGGAAGGTGCTCCTTGTTCTTCTGGGCCGCGCATGCGCAACACCCCAACGGCCCTCGTCCGGCGGGAACTGTGCTACCGGCAGCGCTGCAGACAGCGCCGCGTCGTGCCGGCGCTGAGCGGGAGAGGCGGCAGAGGCCGGTGCCGCCGGGACCCGCGCTGCCACCCGCCCCTCCCTCCCTCCGCCATGAACGTGGAGAACTTCAGCGTCAGCGAGCGGCTGGTGACGGCGGCCTACGTGCGCCAGGGGGCGCAGGGCCGCCGTGCGCACGAGCGGTGCCTACGGGCCCTGCTGGAGCAGGTAACGCGGTGGGGCCGCCCCGTCGGGCTGCGGGGCGCTGGGGCAGGGACAGCAGCACCCGCCTGGCGCGGGGCTCCGCGGGGGAGCTGAGCCCGCCTCTTTGCGCCCGGTTCGGGCATGGCCGGAGCGTCCTGCACAGCCCGGAGAGCTCGGAGGTGTGCCGGGCCCCGCGGGCACGCTCCGGGCCGTTCTGTCTGCGGCCCCCACGCCGGGGTTACGGACCTCTGACCCGCCGTGCCGGTGGGCAGGGCCGCGGCCCGGGCGAGGAGGCTCGGGAGAGAGTTGGGTGCCCGGTACTTGGTGGCAAAGATCTGGCGGAGCCCCCGGGTGAAAGTCCGCGACTGGGACAGAAAATGCTGCCCTTGGGTGTGCGTGTGAGAAAGGCAAAAGAGCTACAAACGGTTTTTAAAACAGTGAGATACAAACATACTGACACATGAGATGCAAAATGATGCTTGTCCCAAAACAGTCTAATTTTTTGTCTCCGATATTTAGAAATAATCAGTGAATTCTCAAGTGTTTAAGTTCTTGAACAGTCACATCATCCACTGAATCACACTTAACTTTAAAGCATACTTTAGAAACTAGGAAGTTTTACTGAATTCATATTAGTGTTATTAGAGCATGTAAAAAAAGCTGGTGAACTATTAAACCGCTACAGTAATGCGTCATGAATGTATGGGTAACTTTTCTCTGAGGGTCTTTTCCGCAGTTTGCAGAGATGAGAGTGCAGTTCGTAACACACTAAAGAATGTGTGTCTGATTGCAAGTACTTTCCTTGCCTATTAGATGATAAGGGTTTGTTTAGCCTGGAGAAGGCTCCAGGAAGACCTTAGAGCAGCTTCTAGTGCCTAAAGAAGGCCTACAAGAAATCTGGAGAGGGACTTTTTACAAGGGCATGTAGTGACAATTCAAGGAGGAATTGTGTTAAATTGAAATGGAGATTTATATTAGATAGTAGGAAGAAATTCTTTACTGTGAGGGTGGCGAGACACTGAACAGGTTGCCCAGAGAAGCTGTGGCTGCCCTGGAAGTGTTCAAGGCCAAGTTGGACAGGGCTTTGAGCAACCTGGTCAGTGGAAGGCATCCATACCTGTGGCAGGGGAGCTGGAACTGGATGATCCCCAAGGTCTCTTCCAACCCAAACAGTTGTATGATTCTGTAACTAGAAAGGAAAATATGCAGATAGGAAAATGTGTCGGAAGTAAAACTGTATTTCCTGTCTGCTCATAATTAATACGTTTGGTTCTGTAATACCCAGTTATCTCCCTTTCATCCAGTTTTCTCTGTTGAATTCTTGTAGTAGTAGATTCTTGTCTCGAGAATACATCAAATAATGTATAGTCTTCTAGGGAGTGATTAACATGTATGTGCTGCAGTGGTTTTATGTGTACCTTAAGGAACACTTGAAAGTGAGAAATATCCAGACTGTTTTAAATATCAGGATATGCTAGTGTAATTGCACTTAATATATGGAAAAATCATTACTAACTTTTCTTTGAATACAGGTTTGTAACATTAGATAATATAAAACAGTGTAACAAAAATACAAACTGCTGTTCAGCGTGGGAAAGAAGGGTAATGTTAATCAAACAAGTTGCATAAAGCTTTGTTCATGTTTAACTTCCATGTTTCCAAGTTACCTGTATGTTGTTGTTATTAAGGGAAAATGCCCTGAAGATGGATGGGATGAAAGCACCATTGAACTGTTTCTTCATGAACTTGCTATAATGGACAGCAATAACTTCCTGGGCAATTGTGGTGTGGGTGAGAGGGAAGGAAGAGTGGCGTCAGGACTCGTTGCCCGAAGGCATTACAGGTACAAGTTACTGTCAATTTGAATTATTCAGTTTTATTATTAATGCTTTCAAATGGCATATTTTATTGTGTATTCTTATCGAGACCTTGGTAGCATTTTAGAAAGACAGTTTAATGTAATACTGAATTGGTACAACTTTCTATATTAAATTCTCGTTAATAACTCATTGGGAAGTTTTGTCAGGGTTATGTCCTGTATGCTCCACTGGTGGAAGTTTACGACATAGAGTTTACTGTGCATAGGAAAGCAGAGATCTTCCTGTTTTAAAACAATCTATGCATTACTTGCTGTTTATTAATGCTGTGCAGCTTTTCATCTGTATATTATCCAAAACTGCTGTCCGCTGTAGTTGTAAAGTATCAGACATTCCTAGTGAACAGCTATTTGTATTTGGTTTATTTATTAATGTCTCTGTAATATGATTAGCTGATAATGTACATGGAAACCCAGTCCAATCTATAATAGATTTTATATGAAGTAAGAAGATCTGTAAAGACAAGAAATGCTTTTAATAGCTTGTAGCCCTTCTGACACTTGATGGGTAAGGTGCTGTAATTCTAGAGGCTCTGCCTTAGTTTATTTACTAATATATTTTTGTGTGTTTGTGTAGTGTGTGCTGAGTTCCTTGCTGTGGTGTTTTATCTAACAGGAATGAAACAAAGTGAAATTTCCTGCAATGTTTCTTGAAAGATTGACACAAATGCATATTAGAGACCAGAAATTTTATTAGCTTTTACTCTATGAAGGGCATAGAGCCATCCTCCCCACCACTTATTTCTGCAATAAGTTTTAGAGGTAATTTTGAAAGTGATGGAGGTAGGAGGAGATGGTTCTCAGGCTTTCTTTTCAGCTTAATAAATTCTAAGTGTTAGTCTTAGGGAGGATTGCTTCTTAGGAAAGATTATGCATGTGCAGGAAAGAAAAAGTGGTAGTATGGGAAAGCTATTAAGAACAAAACATCAGGAATGGAAAAAGAAAATAATTTTGATAGAGTGAAGATTATGAGTAAGTTTCAATTAATTATCAAGCTATTGATTTCAACCTAGTTTTTAAAACTATGCTCCAAGTTCTAAGTTTCATACACTCATCATACTGCATTTTAGTCTATTCCCAAGACAAAAACAGAATTAAAGCAATAATTAGATGTGTACTGTTACTAGCTTTCTTGAGCAGCTGCTCTGTTTTAGCCATAGGTAAAGTTAGTTCTGTAAGCTTAGATTTTATAAGCAATTTCAGGATCCTCCACTCTGGAAGGTGCTAAATAATATCCAGCATTTCTAAACACAGTTTATAAACATAATTTATAAACAGACTGCAGAGAGGGAGGTGGTATTGCATGATGTATAATATTGAATAGTAGAATGAAATAGATGAAGATGGAGAAGAAGATGGGCAAAGTGATACATTAACCTAAGTGTCTTTCAGGACATTTAGTCACAGCATATGTTATTTCTTTGCTCTATGGAGATGAAGCATTTGTCAGGGGAGTATCTGTATAATACCACTATGCCTATGGTATGCTGCACAAGAGGCAACTGATTTTTGTTTTCTTTGGAGTTGTGTGTCTGAACATGTCAGCATTTATAATGCTTGTTCAGCAGATATCGAAGAAGTGCTGAGGTGCACTTAAAAGGAAGCCTGCCAGATGCTAAAGGTGTTGCTGCTATGGGTCTTCTTAAAGTTTCTACTTGCATATTGGAACAGTGTTAATCTACTGTTAAAAAAAAAAAAAAACAACAAAAAAACAGACCCCCAAAAACACACTTAAAAAGATTTCATACAAATATATATTGTTCGTTATAGTGGAACTCATTATGGCAGATACTGATGCTGCATTGGATGCAGCATTTTCCAAAACTGCTTATCACATTAAATTATTTTCAATCAGCAAGAATTGCTGCTTTGGGATGTGAAAAAAACTTGATGCTTTTTTCAATCTTTTTTTTTTTTTTTTTCTGTAGGTTGATCCATGGAATTGGAAGGTCAGGTGATATTTCTGCAGTGCAGCCTAAAGCTGCAGGGTCCAGCCTTTTGAACAAACTTACCAATTCATTAGTTCTGGATATTCTAAAACTGGCTGGTAGGTGTAAGTCTGAAAATACCTCTCATTTGATCGAGTGTGTTGTGAGTTCTTCACATTAATTGCCAACTTGCTTTTTTTTATGTGCAGGTGTCGGGACAGTGACCAGTTGCTTTGTGGTTCCTATGGCAACTGGCATGAGTCTAACTCTGTGTTTTTTAACGTTGCGGCACAAGAGACCAAAGGCAAAGTACATTATCTGGCCACGTATAGACCAAAAATCTTGCTTTAAATCAATGATAACTGCAGGTAAGAAGGAGCTGACTGGTTACGCAGTGTGTGCTTTTAACAGGTACAGAGCTTCATCTAGCAGAGGTATCAATTCATATGCTTGCACCAAGATCCAGGAAATACTTAATGCATAGTAGTTCTAAGTGCTTTATTTCCACACTCCTGATTTCTAACATATGATCACATGTATGGGTTGTCTTCCTAATGCCTTGAAAAATGTAGGTATACAGAGGTGTATGACTTAGTCAATAGAGAACACAATACAAAATAGAACAAAATAGAGAATTTCCAGATCACTCTGAGATTTAGATGCCTAATTTGCTGTCTTGATACTTATGTCAAACAAAGGCTTTTGGTTCAAATCTCTTAAATTTATGCAAAAAATCTTTGTGTCCTAGGAATTGTGATCAGAAGGTGACAAGCTGTCTGATTTGCACATTATTTTATTTCAGAACATGGGAAGTATTAGCTGCTCTTTTTGGTTTTAATATTTAAGCATCATTCACCTCACTCAGTACATGGGCTTGGTGTCTTTCTTAGCTCAAACTTTAATTTCTCTTAAATGGAGCTCCTTATTTACTAGTCTGTAAGTAAACTAAGGGTTGAAATGTGTTACTCCACTGAAGCAGTCCTCTTCTGCAGGCAGATGCTTGGGATCAAGGAAAGGGCAAGTAAGAGAGACTAATTTTCCATCTCAGTGCACATACCTGCAGGTGGTGGCATAGATTCTGGTCCTAGTTCCTAGGACACTTTTATTCTTTGCAAGAAAGAATAATTAGATAAAAATGATTAAACAGTTGGAAGCAGAGACTGGATTCTGTCCAGGTAAGATGCAGAGGTATGTAAAAGGAATTGGATCAGAACAAATAGACCATGTCTATAAAAAAAGTGGGAGTATTGTTGGAATATTATGCTCAGTTTAGAACATCAAACTAAGAGAATTACATTTCTAATGGAGAAGGTTCTGAGGAAATAAAATCGATCTGTGATTTTTCTGAAGAATTAAGACAGCTATCACAGAATTAATTAAAAGAGTTGTCAACCAAAAATGAGAGAGAAGCAGGTATCAGAAATCTAACAACTAAGTATTAAATAGAATCTGTGTCTTCCACATTACTAAATGAAAACCAGACTAGGGCTAACAATGTCACTAAATCATTCTAGTCTAAGTTCTTCTATGGGTTTGAGCTTTACATGTCAGCTTTAAGGCATAGTGTCAAGCCATGAAGGAAAAATTGACAGAGCTGCTGCCATGTTACAGTACTTTGAAAATCACTCTTTACCCCCACCTCCTTCTCCTTGACTTTCATCAGTAAACTGAATATCTGTCTGCTTTTTAAGAAAGTAATGGTAATAGTTGCTTCATGTTCAGGTATGTTATGCCCATGCCACACCTGTTTGGGGAAGAGAATATATGGTTTCCAGTGTTATATTCTGTAAACAAAACCTTTGTGATTTATTTATTTGTAAACAAGAAATTTGAGCAACTACCATGACAGGCTTCTCTCTTTAAGAAAGAAAACTCTTTAAGTGGTAGGTTAGGTCAGCCATGCATTTGTCTAGCTGGATCTTGAAAATCTTTGAGAATGGAGGTTCCCTGACCTCTCTGGATAGCAGTTGCAGTTCTGTGCTGTTTTCTGAATGCAAAATAGTTTTTCTTGTTGTTTATTCTGAACATCTGAAGCCAAAGTTTGTTGTTACTGCATCTTACTATATCCTACCAAAGAGAGTTTGGCTGTCTAGTCTTAGTAATTCCGTTTTAGATTGTTGGGGGCTGCTATGAGATACTGCCCTTACCCTCTTCAGCCTTGAATAGCCTAGCTGTTACACCTTTCTTGTTGTGTGCACTATACTGCACCTTGGTAGCCCTTTGATGGACCCTGTCTGGTTTCTCAACATCCTTCCTGAGCAGCTGTTCCAAACTTGTAAACATTCCGGTATTTAGAAGAAGGGGATAACTTCCTTTTTTACAACAGTTTTCTCCTTGTGTCCTTGAGAAACAACCTTACAAGGTTCAGCTGTTGTACATCTTAAATACAAACTTAGACTGGAAACTGAAAAGTATAAAAGACCTGGGAAATAGCTTGGATTTTGAAATTACGAAGTTCACTTTCGAAACAAGGTCACATGGAATTTTTATCTTTTAAGAAGTAATTTGGAAGTTCATCAGTTGCATAAGGCAGAGGCGTATGATGAAAGCCATTTCATAATGATGATTATTGTATTGCTACATCTAATGGCATCATTTTTTAGAGAGGCTGTTTCTTTATGCTGTTGTAAAAGAATGCCACTCAAACACTCTCTTTGTAATTGGGAGGGAAGAGGTTAATCTGTTTTAAAAACAATCTTCAAACCTGTTGCTGTTGCATGCAACAGGTTCTGTATCTGTGTAATACAGGTTCTGTATATATTCTTAATCCAAGTCTGAAAGAATCTGTTAAAACAACAGAAGCAAGGAGATTTATCAGATCTATACTGGAACTAAAAACCCTCAATTAGTCGGATTTCATGATCTACACTCAGATCTTGTTTTTTTTTTGCTCAGGTTTTGATCCTGTGGTTATAGAAAATATATTAGAAGGCGATGAGCTGCGGACAGACATTGAGGCAGTGGAGGCTAAAATCAAGGCTCTTGGTGCTGAAAATATTCTTTGTGTGCATTCTACGACATCTTGCTTTGCTCCAAGGGTACCTGATAGGTAAGTAGTCTTTGAAAGAAGTTATTTTTTCCAGTTAAAAAAAATTAAATAAGAATTAAAAAACCCCAAAAGGCCCAAAACCAAATAACCTAGCCCAACAAAACCTACATGTTTTGAATGTCACTTTTTCTAAAATTGGTCAATTACCACCAGCAATTAGTGAAGATCCTTTACTCCCCTTGATTAAGGAAAGTAGCAGGTTGAAACAATGTTCCACTTTGAGAAAAGTGTATTAAGAGAGTGAGAATAATGCAGAAGGTTTCTTTCTATCATATAACTGAGGTTAATGATGATCTGTTGTGGTGAAATGAATGTCATTTTGGCAGTGATTTTCTTGTCGTTTCATGGAAGTTGTCAAAGTAGACTTCCATAGAAACACAGCCCAGGAAATGCAGTTCCAAAGCTAATGCCATGTTTTAATACTATTGCCTTTTCTACTCATCTCCTTTAGTCAGCTGTGAATTTTCAGAGGCTGTTAAACCAGTTAAAAAGCTATAGCTAAATTTTAAATCTTTGCTTGCATTATTCTGTCTTCTATTATACTGACGTTTATAGGGCTTATTAACTGATACAAGGAAACACTTGGAAGCGTCTAGGGCAGGTATGCTGTGTGAGTGTAACATATGATTTGCCCTACTATAACTTGCTATGTTTTGAACATTTGCTGCCTGATTGCATGATGCTACTTCTTATAATTTCCAGCTGTTTAATCATCATTAAAAGAAGCTTAAAGTACATTGCATTCTTTACTAATACTATCATACAATCATAGAATGGTTTGGGTTGGAAAGGACCTTCAGTATCATCAGTTCCAACCCTCCTACCATGGCTGGGGCCACCTGCTACTTGACCAGGTTGCTCAAAGGCCTGTCGAGCTTGACCTTAAACACTGCCAGGGATGGGGCAGCCACAGCTTCTGTGGGCAACCTGTTCTAGTGTCTCACCACCCTCATAGTAAAGAACTTCTGTATCTAAACTAAATCTACACTCTTTCAGTATAACGCCATGCATCCATGTCCTGTCACTACATGCCCGTGTAAAAAGTCCCTCGCCAGCATTCTTGTAGCCCCCACTTGGTAGCAGACTGCTTTCAGATCTCCCCAGTGGCTTCTCTTCTCCAGGCTGAACAAGCCCAACTCTTGTATTCATAGGAGAGGTGCCCCAGACCTCCGAGCATCTTCATAGCCCTCCTCTGGAATTGCTTCAGCAGCTCCGCGTCCTTATGTTGAGGGCCTCAGAGCTAAAAACAGAGCTCCAGATCAGGTTTTGTGAGAGCAGAGTAGAGGGGCAGAATCACCTCCCTCAACCTGCTGGTCACACTTCTTTTGGTGCAGCTCAGCATATGGTTGGCTTTCTGAGCTGCAAGCTCACATTGCTAGGTCATGTACTTCTCATTCACTAACACCCCCAAGTACTTCTCAGGGCTGCTTGCAATTTATTCTCCTTCCAGCCTGTATTTGTGCTTGAGATTGCCCCAACCTCCATGCAGCACTTTGCACTTCACTTTGTCAAACTTCATGCGGTTGGCATTGGCCTACCTTTCCAGCCTGTCAGGGACCCTCCGCATGGCATCTCTTCCGTCCTGTGCACCACACAGCTTGGTGTCTTTGGCAGACTTGCTGAGGGTGCACTCAATCCCACTGTCCATGTTGCTGACAAAAACATTGAACAGCACCAGTCCCCATATCGATCCCTGAGGGACACCACTTGTCTCTGGTCTCTAGAGGGACATTGAGCCATTGACTGCAACTCAGATGTGTCCAGTATGTGTCCATATGCATAACTTCCATAGTTGCTATGAAGATGTCGTTTGAGTGCTTGCTGAAGCTGAGGTGAACATACAGTTATGAATGAAAAATAAGAGTATCTGAGGCATTATTTCAGCTTGTAGTTTGATTATGTTGTAGTTTGGTTATGAAATAGTTGAAAAACTTCTCAATCTGAAAATGATGTGTTGGAGTAGGGGTGTCTGAAGTACTTGGTATTGAGTCATTTATCCAAAAAGGAACACCATTGTTGCTCGCAAAACCTGCTCTCTCCATATAATGAAAATAAGTATAAAGAAACTAATTCCTTAAGTTTTACAATTGATAGGCATATTTTTGTGGGTCTGTATGTAGTACACTGAAATACGAGGTATTAGTAAAAAAGTCTTTCTTTTTACATTATTTTAAATACGTTGTTTCAGTAGTTAAGCTGGTTTGAATTTATCACAAAATGAAAAGACTCAGAGTTCCTCTGCAATGCGTGCTTTTTTTAATTGTTTAGTTATCTGGAAAATTTAGTTGAACATTTGCAAGTGTAGGAAAGAAACATTATCGACTCTGAAACATGGCAAGTAAAGGTATGTTTCACTGTGTTCTCCTACCTTTTAAAAAGCTCAGTATTTATCATGGGTTAACCCAGTTGCTGGGGGCAAGTTAAAACCATATAATTCTGTCAGAATACTATGAACATTGCTTGAGGTTGACTTGCAGATTTATTGGCTAACTTAAATCACAACTATCAAAATTGAATGGTCTGTTTTATAGCTTGGGTAAATGAAGGTTTTCCTTATCTGCTTCCCTTTTTTGACATGCAGTTGTTTTGTTCTCTGCAACTAAGAGGTGAATTATTAGGTAGTGGCCCCTGTGTTATGATATACCACAGATATAGGAGGATTTGAATGCAATTTCTATTTAAAGGATACTGTCAACTGTTGAAGGCCATAACATTCATCTTCCTGCAGGAAGGAAAATCCCATACAGCGCTTCTGGAGGTTACCATTTTAAATGTCTGGTTTCAGATATCTTGCATTTGTAAGGCTTTATTTAGTTGTGGTGGTGTTTTAAAATTTTAGAGTAGTTTAGGATTGTTTAAAGGTTGGGATAAGAGTTTTATGCCTGTATACCTATAGCTTTTCTTTCAAGTATTGTTTAACTTTATGGAAATGATTCCCCAGTGCATAAACTCCATTTGGGAGGCATCAGTTCTCACAGTCTTTTACCAGCTGCTGCTATAGAGTTGTTTCTAAAACTGCTGTATTTAAGTGTCTTTTTCAGTTAGTTTATGTACTTAGTATTATTCTGTATCTTGTTGCTTTCATTAATATTAGAAGAAAATGAAAAGCTTTCATAAACAGGAGAGGAAGAAAGAATAAATTGGAAAATATTTGTGTTAAGTCCTATTTGTGAATTTTAAAAACTTGAGTAGTAGCCAAACTTACATTAATGCTTTGTTTTTCTGATATGACTCACTGCTCTTTTAATGGTTCATTTTAAGCCTTGGAAGCGGACAAGTGCTGTGCATGATCCCTTACATAATCCATATTCGTTTGAAACTGTAGCACACTCATCCTGTGCTGTAATGTGGATGCAATTATTCAGTATAATATCTTTAGGAAAAATAAAGAGACTTTTCTGCTAGCAGTACTTGAAGAAGCTAGGTTAGCTTATTGCTCCTGTAAGTCTCAGAAAGTGAGAAAGACAAACACCTATAGCAGGACACCCTCTATGATTCCAGTTCGGTGAAATTCTCCTCTTGCACTTGAAGTCTCTAAGAGGGGAACTATTTTCCTTTGAGTCTCTGTAGAAGGTGAGGAATGACTCTGATTAAAATCAGCAGATGACAAGGCAAAAACTTTGCCCTCTGTAGTGTTAGAGTTTCCTCAGGTATTCTGGTAACATTACATTGCTCAGGATGTTGATAAATGTGAAAAATTATTTGACATGCAGCTGTTGACAGATATCTCGACTGTAGAAGATCAATGCATACATCATACTACTGGTGTTTCCTAATCATTAAATACTTGTGATTTCTTTAGGGATAATACAGTGGTGGTGATGTTTTCCTAAGGACTGAGGTTCAGAAAATTTAATCTGAAGTTTGCAGCTGAATTTTGCATTACAGGATGACACTAAGCAGTGTAATAGAAATAGAATGCAAAGGAATGTCACCTCCTGGAAAGTGTTTTTGTACTCTGTCACATTTTATATGAATGTCAGTAAATTACAGTGAGAGGCTGTACAGAGGGAGATAGAGTAAAAATGCATGGGAAGTTCAGAGTTTCCTGATTTTTTTTTTTTTTAATATTACCTTTATCATCACTTTAAATTATTATATATTACCTTATTTTTTTCATATAGATTTAATTTCTAAAATATATTCACATGTTTGGGGAATATCAAGAGAGGTTATTGGGTTTTTATGTTTTTGTGTTCTTTTTTTCTAATGGAGCATGATTGGAGTGCTTAAAAAAAAGTGTACAGAGTACATATATGTTTAAAATGCTGAAGGCTATTACCCAAAATCACCTGTACACCCACATAAATCCCACTTTGACTGAAAAATCAATCCAGGCTGAGTTTACTGTTATTTCAGGGATTTCTAAAGGCAAGTGAAGAGTAAACAGAATAAAGTTTTAGTCTGTTGATCTCCACATTCCGACATTTTAGGGCATTCCATTCCTTTGAAGAATATCTATTAATCAGTTTATCTGAAATGTGCAAGCAAAGTTTCAGCCAAAGGGTTGAAATACTAGTTCTTTGAAATAAGCAGGAACAAGTAAAACTTCCTGTTATATGATGATTTTTCTTCCCAGGACACATCTTGAAATTTCCATTAGGTCATTTTCAAGTAGAGTATTAGAAGAAAATGAAGACAAAAAAGGGTGAATAGCTAAAATTCCATTAGTTATCATTAAAGTAGTATAAAAAATGCATATACCTGAAACAGTGATTTGGTATCTATTTGCTGATTTCCAGACAAAACTTTCAGTGAAGCATGGAAAATTTCAGGTCTGGTCAACAATTTGTCTTACATGTAAAAGCTAACAGAGTTTTCTTTGTAACACTTATAGCTTAAGGTGACAAGTGCTTCCTTGAGGTACTAATCAAGAAAGTTTCTTTTCTCATTCTGACCTCTTTGTAGAACTTCCTGGTTTTTAATGGTCTGATCTGTAACGTGAGTTACAATTATCAATGCTTCTCTAAAGTACAATTTTATGCTCATAGACTGGAGGAACTGGCTGTGATTTGTGGTAATTATGACATTCCTCATATTGTCAACAATGCGTATGGAGTTCAGTCTTCAAAATGTATGCATCTTATCCAGCAGGTAGGAGCTGTGTATTTCCAATAGCTTTTTTTTTTTTTTAATTACAAATATAAGTAAATTTGACTGTAGACAACACTAGCAACTTTTATTGGATGTTTCACAGCTTTGAGACTAATCCCGTGTGTGTGGTATTTGGACAGCTTTCTAAGAGCAGAGCAGAGGGAAATGGAACTTTAAAATAGCATTTATTATTTCTGTTATGTGTTTTTATGTAATAAATGCAAATTTATTTAGGTTTCGTTTATGTTTGTCTTTCATAATTTCTTAAAATAGTTCCTAACTTGATTAAAAAACAATGGATCATACTTAAATAGGGATTAAGCCTTCAGCAGAATGTGAGGCACACTTTCAATTGAAAATACAAGATTTTACAGCAACACTTTATAGATGATGTCACTTCAAATGTTGGTGCAGAGAGCAGCTGAGGAAACTGGGTTAAGCTCAGTGTTGTGCTCAAAAACATTTAATTTCTGCTGCTCTTCATTTTGAAAATGAGGTTGCTTAATATCTGACATCAGCCATGGAACAGAATTTTTGCATTTTTCTTCATTTCAATGTACATGCACTGTTTCTTCAGTATTTCTCTTTTCCCTTGGCGGCTATAACAAAAGAGTAGGGGGTAATTTTTTAACAGGATACAGGATTGTATTTAGCTTGCACAGATTTAGTGAAGTTTCAACATAAAGGGGGCTGTGGAATTGCTGAGGCTTACTGCATGAAATGTACCTAGTGATAATTTTTCAGACTATGAAGCTACAAGTGGAACCATTACTGTGTGGTTTTCTGGTTTTGGAGGTTTGTTTTCTTGGCTTCTTGATCGGTTATTTGTTGGTTCTTTGGTTATGCAAATGTATACATTTGAGCTCTGATTTGGTTTACATTTATTTACAAAATTGTATTTCTTGCCATGGTAAATGTACTGTCTATGAGTAATTAGTTATTAATGCATGTTTAAGGATATGTACATGCTGAGCACAGTGTCAACAGAACATGTAAGAATATCATAGGAAAGAGCTTTTGAGACCATTTCATCTGTCATGCTTTTCCTCTGGTAGTCTCCTGTCAATTAAATCAAATGATAGCTGCTGGCATTCTTCTTCCTATCAAAAAGCTGACAGACTCAGAATGCTTCTTCGTATCTCCCAAGCACTAAGCTATTAAAACAGAGAAATAATAAGAGGTTTATATGGATTTGCTTTTATCACTGTTTTTGCCATAGGTATGAATTCTGTTTTATTTCTTGGGTTTAGTTTGTAGTACCTTAATATGTATGTATTTGAATATACTTTAATATGTATGTTCTTTAATATGCTTTTCAGGTTCTGTTATGCTGCATACTTTTTAATTGTAGATTCTGCAGTACATCTTCAATTTGAGTAATATGCTACTGTGAACTGTACATTTTTTCCTTTAAGAATATGTGAGGGGCTAGGTATAAGACATTTTGTTTTCTGGGAAGCGAGGAAACCTGCTGTAGGAAGTTATCTGGATCTTGATTTTGCAAGCAGCCTTATTAGGAGTGCTGTCACAGCCCACTTGGTTTAATGCAAATTTATACACATATCAAGAAAAATCTCCTTCTTTGCTAATGAAGCATTAACCTGTATCCCTTTACTGTGAGAATCTGTGAAATATTTTGAGTTGTGCAGTTTAAACTGTGCAAGTCCCATTAAATTCCAAGGGTTTTCTTTTTGGTTGCTGATAATAAACTACACTTAGACTTGCAGACAGTAAAATCAATATTTTAAATCACAGCAGAATAAGAATTTGTAAGGTACTATGTAAGAAGACAATAGTAGTAATAGTGAGCAATGCTAAGAAAAAGTAATATTAAGATTTTTAATTTTTCATCACAAATACAGTATGTGAGAGTGTTTTGGGACTTGTGTTTACTTTAATTACATTGCTGCGGTGTAGTTATAATGCTGTCACTTTTCCTATTTCCTAACGTATGCTGTGGATTTTTTTTTTCTCTTTTTGATGAAGGGTGCTCGAGTAGGCAGAATAGATGCTTTTGTTCAGAGCTTGGACAAAAATTTTATGGTTCCAGTAGGTGGTGCTATCATTGCTGGCTTCAATGAATCCTTCATTCAGGAGATCAGCAAAATGTATCCAGGTAACTAGTTCATGGGTTGATTTCATCCATACAAAATAACTGTTGAAAACTTGATTATCAGCTTGCTTTTACATAAAATTTATTTCTGCTAATTTAATCTGTTTATTGTTTTATTTTGCTTTGTTTGTTTGTTTGTTTTTTTCAAGGAAGAGCATCTGCAACTCCTTCTTTAGATGTCCTTATTACACTTCTGTCTCTAGGTGCCAATGGCTACAAACAGTTACTGAAAGAGAGAAAGGTAAGGTTTTTGACAAGCAGCATGTTCTTGAAGTCAGCTGTTAACAAAGTCTTGTTGCAGAACTGCTTTGTGTAGTAAATTCAGTTTTTGTCTCAAAAGATACTGAACTTCTGAGCTCACAGCTCTGAATCTGGAAAGGCAGTATGATAAAATGACTTCTTATATAAATAGTGCTCATGAGTACGCATGATTTCCATGTTGTTTTCCAAACCAGAAAGCTGAACTGAGGTACTGCACTATCTTGTACAGTATTCATACTTGTTGTTTTTAACTGTGATTAATACAGTAGAATTTTGCCCACAAAAGCTTTATCTGAGAAGTACTGTGCTGTGTTATCATGGTCACACTGCTTCCACAACTGAAGCATGATATTGGACACTCAGAGGTAAAACAGGGGTCTCTGCTCTTCTTCATTTGTCCCTATTGTGCCTTTGTGCTACAATAGTGTTTAATTAAATGCTTGTGTACCACATTCTCTGGAGAGTCACAGCTTCTGGCTGGGTTATAAATACTGTGTATGCCACGAAAAGAGAAAAATACCGTCACTTGGAGTGTTCATCTAGACACAGAGTTAGGTTTCTTCTTTGCCTGTCACAGACTGTGGTTTATGTTGGGTATAACTGCATTGCACAGACAGGTGGTGGTCTAAGCTTGGAAACTGCATCTTCAGTTGTCCTTAATTCTGGACATATAAACCTGATTTTGTTATCTTTATGTAATATCACAGAATATGTGATATTATATAAATAGAATGCATTCTGTAGAGGGAAATGCTAAGAGTTAAGTACTGTTAATAGTAAAATCATGCATTATCTGTTCCATTATTTTATTTAGAAACTAAGTTTCAGTTGTTTCCTACTGACAGCTTGTTGATGTGTCTGAAGAAATTCTTTACTGTTGTGGTGGTGAGGCACTGGAATGGGTTGCCCAAGGAAGTTGTGAATGCTCCATCCCTGGCTGTGTTCAAGGCCAGGTTGG
>JBCJKH010017077.1:0-11788 GCA_039877255.1 Loriculus beryllinus
TAAAGCTTTACTTGGGTATCATTTCCACCTTTTGCCTGATAGCTCCTTATCATATGAGTATGTCCTTATAGGTGAATATACTAACACTATTCACGTTCCAATATGTATCTGTGATAAATTGAGAAGACGGCTACTTCTGCCAGTCCAAAACCTGAGGGCAAAACCAAATCTCTCAAACATCCCCATATATCCTCAAGGTCACATCAAGCATCCTGAATGCCATGGGTAAATTTAAAATTTAATTTCCAGCTTGTAAATCCAAAATCAGCCTTATAGTGTATATAAGTCTGGAGATATTGTCTCTTCTGTTAGACAGTTCCTTCAGACAGATCCAAGTACCTATGGAGTACACATGGTCTTCAAAAATGCAGTCTTTTTGTAAGGAAAATCAAAAAAGATTCCTTTGTTGGTTAAACACCCAAGAACAGTCTTCCGGAAGAATGGCAGTGATAGTCATAACTTCTCATTTATTGACAAATGCTGAGCAACAAACCTCATAGCATATTCTCATCAATATGGAAATCCATCAAATTATCATTTTGAATGTTGGTTTGTTTTTTTCTTAGCCATTTCCATGTTAAAACAGAAATTTTAATTTAATACTCACAGCATTAGCAATTTATTATTTTTTATACTGAGCACTATTTCATTTTTGTGTCTGCCTTAGCAAGTAAATATTGCTTCTATGAAATGACTATTTTACCTGTTTTAGAAAGAAGAGTGAGAAAAATATATCCACATTTAGTTGTAAACTTTAATTCTTCAAGTATTAATATCCCCTGATTTAGGTGATCCGAAGATAAAAGATAATGCAAAAATAAAAATGGAGATTGGTATCCAGGGACTTGCATTAAATGAAGATTGCCAGTCTCTGTCATGTTTAGAGCTTTGTAGAGCATTGCTTGACTAAAGGCTGCAAATTTGAACTGATCTGGGCGTACAAATGAAAAGAAAATGTTTATTTTTTGCTGTCAGTGGTTTGCAAAGCCAGCTGCATTCCATCAGGTGAGTAGATTTCAATGTGCATTATCAAACACAGGTATTTAGGTGCATTTTTCAGGTGACAATCTTTCATTTTCTGCTTGAGGATAGAGCTTTAGTTTTTAAGCTGCTGTTCACTGGTTCAGCAGGACAAGTAGGGTGTTCAGGCTCCTACCTAAACTTGTGAGCTCTGCACTTGCGGTCCAAGTCTGCATTGCTTATAGAGCTATTAGGCCAGGCTACAGCCATGCAGGCAGCTGTCCAGTCTGGCAGCTGGAGAAAACGTGGACTACACTGATGGATTTAGGAGTCACCACACCTCTTTCTCATCAGCTTGCCTTCCTCATGGTGGAATCACATGAGCTTTCTTGTACCAAGCCCAGTCCTGTGCCCACCTCCCCCAGTGCCTCCTTACAGCATCAAAGTGTGAGGTGCAACTAAGGCAGAATGGCAAAACAAGTTGAGATGTGCAGACTGACTCTCACTTTCTTGCTCTCTCTCTCAGTATCAAACTTAGTGCTGACCCTGGGGTTAAGTACTGCTGATGAGGTCCTTAGCCCTGTCCATCAAAGGGTTGTCTTTGTAAGACCTAACTGTAGAAGTATAAGGAAAAAGCATGTCATGAACAAAGAGTGGGATGGTGAGGGGCCCACTGCTGTGCCTTTCTTGCATCTCTTTTTATTCCTCTATTTTTATTTCAGTCCATTAGCTGGAACTTTTGTGTGTGCTCCTGGGAAGAAGAAAAGAGAGATACAGACTATAGCATCTTAGGCAGTGGCCTTTCCCAGAAATGCCTTTTAAAGTTTTGGGTTTTTTTTGAGAACCCCAAGGTGGCGAAATTCAGCTTTGCCTACAGAGATAAGAAGTCTTGAACCTGGCATACCAGCTGATAATATCCATACTTTCTTCCAAGCAACCAGAATAAGTTAGATAGTATCTGTATTTCTTTTCAGATGAATGTATTGCTTTTCAGTTTCCTCCTGTGGGTCATAGTCAAAAATAATCCTTTTAATAATTTCATTGATTTGCACTTCTAAATCATGTTCTCCAAAGTAATTTAGGGGTAAAATGATATTAAATGTCAAGGAGACTTATGATTCAAAATGTCTGCCTCTTTTGAAAATGACCTTTACCTTCTAAATTTGATACTTTTTGGAAATCTAAGCTCGGCTAAATAGAGAACAAGACATTTTTGGGGAAAAACTGGATTTTAAAGCCTACAAGATGAATATGTTGATGAATATGCATGGCAAATATCAAAAAACATTTTCATTTTTCTTAAGGTGAAAGTGTTCTCATTTTTTTAAAAAGAACATAAAGTAAGTGTTCATCAAGTAAATAACAACCAGTGCTTAGGCCCCTTAAATGTTGTATGGGGAAAAAAATCATCTGTTACTGAAAATGTTTATCAGCAACTAGTTCTGAGCACTTTTTCTGGCATATATATGTCTTTGTTACAGTCACTAATATCATGCCCACCTAGGATCTATGGAAGTAACAACTATCCATTGCAGAGAGGACTATTTTAAGGGGAAAAAAAGGGCTTGTTTAGATTGAGTCAAAGAGACTGAATAAATATGGGGAAGAGATATTTCTCTTTATATAATTCTCAACAATTTCCATAATTTTTAAAGTATTTTCCTTGAAAAAATGGCATTACCAACTGAAGTCCCTGTTTCTGAATATGTTATCATATTCAGCAACAAAGACTTGCAAACTGAAACCATTCTTTGTCCTGCGTAACCTATAGTGTGTGGACTAGCATGTCTGTTATCAGTGCAGTGCACTGTGTCTGCAAACAGTAATACAATTGGGTTTTCATTTATATTAATGTGACTAAGCTCTGCATTTGATCATGTTAAAAGATATGCACTTGCTAAATGTAATTCCCATATATTAATATATTACCTACAAAAGGCCATTGTTTACATAGTGTGACTCACTTGAGGGATCTGAATGAAAATCTGTCAGTGAGATTGGCAAGTATTCTCATCCAGTTTTAGAGCAGAAGATTTTTAAAAGAACAGAATTCACATGAAATCTGTAAATTGCCATCAGCAGCAGATTTACTATTGGTGTCACAGGACAAAGGTCATCATTACGTATAAACCAAATCCCACAGTCCTGTTCAAGAATGCAACCATTATTATTGAATGGAAACTGAACTTTGCATTCCTGCTATGGAGAAATTGCCTTCTTTGTGCACAGGGAACCTTGGCAAAATAAAATCCAGACCTCAGCACTGTGGTCCATCATGATATCTACACTACAATTAGGGCTGGGCCAGTAATTGATTTTCCAGCAACTGGTATTCATACAGCTGGAAGTAACCATCTGCCTTTTCTCCAGTAAAACAGTGGTTAGAGAACATTCGTGAAATGCAGAAAACCTTTCTCAGTTTCTTCCTTTGCTTATCAGGACTTGAACTCTCTTTTCTGAAAGACGTCCATTTTGTATTTGTTGTTAATTGAACATGAACTGAAACAAAGACTTAGATGCAAGTATTCATGTACCAAGATGTCCTAATCTCTGTTACCATAATCCTGTGCTTTTCCTCATCAGATAATTTTTTAATAAAGTAGCAGCACTGGCTTCAAAACCCATCAAAGAAAAGAAGGAATTTAACCTGAGTCTAACCAAATCCTAAATATTTTTATGATTTATTTCATGCCACCCAGAAACTGAAATAGTAACTTTTAACTGCTGTAGTAGTGGTAACTGTTAGCAGTTTGGAGCTCTGTTCCCACTTCAAAAGTATACCTGAACAGCATTTTATATTAATGTCAATTGGCAGAGAATGAAAAGATACTGATCTGATTTCTTATCACTATCTGTTTGCAAGTAGAGATTATCCTGCTTGCCTAGATGGAGTTAGAGGTTTTACAAAGTAAAGCTAGCAGAATAGGGAAAGCTAAGGAAGAAGGAAAAGATACAGTATCACACTATATGATTTCTCTCTGGAGAAGTTAGTTATTGAGGACTAGTTTAGCTAGGCTGGGGAATTTTAGTCTTCCAGGTGAGACTTAGTTTTGGACAAGATAATGAAGCCTTAAAGATGGCAAGATTTCATGGGAAGGAAGGTGAATAATAAGTTGTTACTGCCAGCTGGATAAGAATCTCCAACAAAGAAAAGGGTGCATAAACTGAAAGAAGCAGATTGCTTGTACTGAGCTGACTGGAATATATCAAAGCTTCGAGGAAAATTTACTTTAAGGGAGGAAGAGAATAACCAAAGAAGGTTATTTTATTTTTAACTCTCTGCTCTGCATGTGTGCACCTTTGAAAAGGGGAGTGCTTTGTACTGAAAAAGCCATTCTGAAAAAGCTACAGTCAGCTCAGTAGTCACAAATCCCTGAAGGAAGAAGGGTTCACAGATGCCAGATGTACTTGTCATGCTACCAGAGTGGAGAAACAGGAATGTCTGGCCAGTGATCCATTTCAGGTTTCATCTTTTGAGAGAGTGGGCTGGTCACTGACTGCATGGAAGAAAGATGGAAACAGTCCAAAGGGAAGCTCTCCCAGACATGATGATGCTCAGCATTGTTTGACATTTAGTGACCATTTTTAGCTGGTAACAAAGGCAACTGAAAAAAATCTCTGTCCCCAGGCACTTGTTCTACAGCTTACTCAGCCAGTCAGTTTTGCAAGCGTTTCTTTAACTGAGGCTGCACCGTGACCTGGAGCAGCAAAACCATCAGGCTGAAAAGGAAACAACCAACCTGAGATGGTAACTTGTTTGAATCTCAACTGCTCATTTTCCTGACCACCACATCAGCATAGCCATGCAGACACACTTTGGCATTACAAAGAAGACAACAGACTGCAGTGTTAAACTCTGAGAGAAGGGCTACAGATGGGGAATGAGATGGGCATCCTTTCAGCCTGATCAGCCAGTGCGGTTTATGCACCCCTGTGACGCTCACGTTGCTCACAGTGTGCACTGTGGCTGGCACATATTGCAAATGGGTGCATGTGCTTTTAAGTTACAGTATGTGCTGGCTGATAGTTTGTCATAGATTCAGGAAGATATGGTTAAATAAGAACGGGATTAATATGGGCACAGCTTAGCTTTGTCGAGAGAGTGAACAAGTTTTCTTTTTCTGAACACATACATTACTCCTGATTTTTTGCTTGCATATCACAAATCAGCATTCAATTACAGAAAAGCTCAGAATAAGAAAGCCGATCAGCTTGGAGGTAATTAAAATCTTATTCTTGTCCATTGGTATGGGAATGACCTGGGATGTACCTTCTACATTATATGAAGTACAACATAAAACCGCTGAAGCAATATCAGATGGCTCTTTGACAACGTATTAGTTGGTGTCACAACATTACTGAAAAGCTACTGACATTTTTTAAAGAGAATGTTGTGGTGCAGTTTTCCATGAGATAGTGATTAACATGCTATTGAGTCTATAAATAAGGTGCCAACCAATGACAGTTGTGACAGCATTTCTACACTTTGCTAGGATGGGACTGAGATCAGTAAGTCAGTTCACATAGGCCAGCTATCTACTATCTAACAGTAATGAATGGTGAAAGGCAGGATATGAGTTGCTATTTAGAAAGAAAGTGTTCAGAAAAAAAGGACAAGATGAGAGTTTGTTCATACAACTTTAGCCATGTTGCAAACGTACTCAGACAGAAAAATGAGAGAAGTGTCTGAGTGCAAAACAAGCAATAAATCCTAAGATAATAAAAGCAGTGACTGGCAGTCCAAGGCCATACACAGCATTTTACTATGTGCACAAAAAAAACCCGAAACACCCCAGAGATAAAAAAACCCAAACAACCCTTTGACCTTTGGTTTAAGCTTAAGTCCTGTAGACCTGTCTTTTCTTACACAAGCCCCTTTTTCATTCAGCCTCAATTGATTTGCCATTGAGCACATAAATAACAGTAAAAGTTTTTTTTTCTGTGTTCTGGACCAGATTCTAATTTTGAAATATCTTTATGGCTCTCTAGGAGCTTTATGCTGTGGAAATAGTGAAGCTGCAGTAGTGGAATGAGAGGAATTATTTAATGAATGAGGTCCCTGGGATGCTTTGTTTGGAAATAACTCAAACACATGGGTTTGAGTAGGCACCTTTTTATCTGCAATTTATAATTTCTAAATTCTCTTTTTCCTAGGAGATTAATGAAAGTTCAAGCAGTCTTTTTGTCTCCACTTAGGAGTAATGAAGTAAAGCAGCTTCCTTAAAATTGCAAATAATAGGAAACTTTAAGCCAGTGGAGACCATGAGCAAAACAAATCTCACACAAATTATTAGTGCAAACTATTGGAATTATCTTCACTATCTTCAGTGTCCCAGACAGTGGTTTGTAACTACTGTCATGAGTTCAAGTTTTTATGGCATTTGTATATCATAACCAACACTAGTTTATAAAAAGACTTACTCATATTTTAACAGTCTGTATCAATAATTCGTGTGACATTCATTTTGCTTAAAGTTTTGCCCTGAGCCTTCTCTTGCCTAAGCTGATCCTCCCCAGCTCACTCAACCTTGCCTCACAAGACAGATGATCCAGGTCCTTAATTATCTCCATGGCCCTTCACTGGACTCACTCCATCATGTCTATGTCATTCTGGTACTGGGGAGCCTAACATTTGACCCAGCACTCCAGAAAAGTCTCACCAGGGCTGAGCAGAAGGCAAGGATCATCTCCTTCCTCCTGCTGCCAATGCTCTTCTTGCCATTAGAGCTGCCTTCGGTTTCCATTTAACTTGAAAACCATTCTTTCTTTTGGCAGGTCTTTAAGAAAAATCACATCTTATGCAACTATCAGAAACAATAGCTTATGAACTGTAATGGAATTTAGACACAGCATACTAATTAAGGAATTGACATACTCAAAGTATTGACACTGAATGATTTTGAGCACCTGTGTGTCTCTGTTTGGAGGATAGTCTGCATTACAGAGCAGCTAGTACCAAATGCTTGTAGGATACCAAATGCTGGTAGGATAATATATGGTTCCTAATATCTTTTCTTATTACAGTTCAACCTTGAAACTTTAAATTCCACCTTTTTATGTTTGTTTGGTTTTGCTTCTTGACAATAGAGCTGGACAGTTTTATTAATAGGATTGTGCGTCGACTTCCTTTAATTTTGCTGGTTTATTAATCTCAAGAGCATCCTGTGACAATCTGTTCCACAGGCTGGTCACACTTTTTTGTTTTGCCTACTCAATCAATCTGTTCTTTATTCAAATTTGGATTTGCTGTCTTTCAGTATATCTGGATGTCATTTTAGACTTATCCTGAGAATAGAAGAAAAGAGATAGCAATTCTTATACTTTACACTATTCATTATTTGCACTCTTTATTATTTCTTGCATCTCTTGTGATTTAAATGCTTTTATATTACAAACCCTATTCTCCTTTTGAAATTTTTTTGTTTCATGTACAAATAATTCTTGTTGCCATAAAGGCTTTGTTTTTTGCAAATGATGTCAGCAGAAACATTTTATGGCATTTTAGCTTTGCATTTAATAGTTGTATATCAAATTATATAATCACTTATGTCTGATGATTGACTGGTGAGTGTTTTCTGCTCTAAGCATGCATACAGGTATCTCTGTATTTCACCTCACCAGTGAAATTGGGAGTGATTTTTCTTTTGTTAAAGAAATACAAAACCTGTTCGCCTGCTTTTACATTTCTTACATTTCCTAAACAAAAATCCCATTCTCCTCTTCACAATTTCTCTGCTGTTTACCAGAGGGACATCAATTAGAAAGATCAGGCATTATGAAAAGTCATTATTGCTTAAAGACTTTAAAATCTGTGCTTTTGTGACTCCCTTGTTACCTATTTTCACATAACCTCTTCCAAATTCACTAAACTGATACGAATTGAGATAAATTAGATCATTTGTAGCCCTGTCTTTACTGCCAAATTCAGATCACTAGTCTGTGTGCTTCACTGTGCAAGGCATGATATTGTATGCTGGGTTCTCTTGGAGGGTGAAGTGTCAGATTTACTCTCAGTCCAGACAGTTATTTTGCTTCCCCAGTGTGTGTAGTAATCATTGCTTTCCTCACTGCTTTCCACAACTGTCGACACCTACCTCACGTGTGCTGGTTCTCTCCAATGTTTTCTGTGCCACAGAAAATGCCAGCAGGTTTGCATGCAGCATCCTGTACCTCTTTGTATAATTTTAAAATACATAGCTGAGAATACCCCTCCAGGTGCTGCTAGTTGGCATTCACTGTTTCATAATGATGGAAAGTTACTTCCTTCCACTCACATTTCTTGTCTACAGGAAGGTGGGAATTCTTTCATCTTAAATGACAATCTTGTTGAAATCTTGTCGAAATACTACCTGGACTTATTTTGCACCAAATGGTAATTTCTCATTTGAACACCTCATGTTCGTCATACAGGGGAGAGCATTTGTACTTGTGTGAATTGTGGTTGACTCAATATTGAAGTAAATTTCATTAGATCTGGGTTTAATCTACGTATTTTCTTCTTTTAAGAAATACGCATATTGTAGAGTTCAATTGTGCCTTTAGCTGTCTCTGGAAGAGTGACATTTTTGCCATGAAAAATGGAACTTCAGTAGGTCAAAATTAATCTAAATTTTTATCTAAAGTTTCCAAACTATGGTGGTTTTGAATAGAATCTGCCTTTAAAAATGCCCCCAGGTTTGGCTTTGGAACATTTGACAAGATTTTGAACAGCAGAAAAAACTGCTGTACATCAAATTGTTCCCCTGAAATCTGGCAAATGTAGTTTCAGAGGGCAAGTTTGGGATTACATTAGGAGTCCTGGCAAACTGCTGGGTATATTTGTTACTTTGGAATATCAGGTAACTTCCATCTCACTATCTCAGCTAAGAATCTGTGAGAACGACAAAGCTGCAACTGTTTACAGAGACCAGGTCCTAGGCTCACTTTGCCCAAGACTTCATCTGCCTGCTTAAAACGGTAAGTCTGAATTTACCTACAAGACTTCTGTCTGCCTCCAAACATCACAGATGTTCCAGGAAACAGATGTGAATGGATCATCTGTGGTTTACAAAGATGTTAAAACTTAATTGATAGTTAATTATCAATTGAGTTGTCTTGCAGCATGCCAGTTGAGCAGCTGTTTTAAGGTAGGTGGATCACACATGCAAAGGACACAGCTTGGAGGTGTGTCACACTTGAACGAGTAAAATGTTGCTGCTAACAAGCTTCTGCATTAAGGATTGGTCTGCACACAAAAAATGAAGGATTTAAGCACAGGATTAGGAGCACAATATTGGTAACGACAATTGTGGAGTCCAGCTGTTCCACCACAAGCCAGCTGTAGCTCACTGGCCACTTAAGCAGAGCCTAGGAAGGAGGTGGAGGATGTTTGCACACTGTGCTGGAGCTAACCTGGTTTACAAAAGTGTCAGCACAGCTACAGTATTGAAGCAGTACTATGTGGTTGTATTCATGCAATTAAGAAACAAAACAAAATTTTAATGTAAAATAATTTTTATAAATAATTTTTATGCTTCTAATTCTGGGGGGAAAAGAGGGAATTGTCAGCCTTTGGAGTGTATTTAGGACATGATTCAAACTTGTCTTCATATGCACGCAGACTCTGAACTTGCTCTCTACTTAAATCAAGGCTGAAGCACTGAAAAATCACCTGAAGTGACTCAGGTCTGTGTAGCTCTGTACAGACCAGAGTCATAAAATGCCACCCTATGTGATGTAAATTCTTAGAATTACCTTTTCCGGGAATAGGAGTTGCAGTTGTCATTTGGTCATCATCATGAATTCAGGGGGAGATCAATAAGCACCTCAACCAAGACACCTGAAAAATACCTTCCAAAGTTATGCATAGTTGATCTCACATTTGACTTAATCTAAGGAGGCAGTGCAATATTTATGCCTTCAGAAATCAACAAGTACGACATGCCCAGAAAACAAGTAAACCTCATTCTAACCTCCATTCAGCCTAAAATGGGTTGAACAACAGTCTCTGGTAAACCATGAGAATGTCCTAACTTGGAGACCAGGGGAATATTTTGGGTGAGAAACCAAAAAGAAACCACCTTTGAATGTGGACAACTGCGCAGCCACGCATGCAAGAGTCCTGTGGATAGCTGGCAAAAAAACCCCAGCCAACCAAAACAACAAACCCAAAACCACCACCACACAAAAACTCCAAACCAAATCCAAAGCCAAAACAAAAATAAACCCGAAACAAAACATGGGGAAGCCCTTCTTCAACCTTGTGCCTAGGGCAACTAGCTGAAGTGTTAAAAATCAGCTCTGGTGTTTATATGATATGTGTATCTTAGACCATGGCTAGACAAACTGAAACAAGGTACAGACTCCAAAATCTCTCTGTCTTATTGAACTACCCTGAGCTAGTGCTGGATTGCCTTTTCTCATTGACCAGGAGCTCTAGTGCAGTCCTGCAATCCTTACCACAGGTAAGCCCAGCTACAATGTGTGCTGGGCTACAATGTGTGCCCAGCTACAATGTGTGTCTGTACAAATCACTGCTAGTGATGAAATCTCTGGGAGGAATCACAGTTCTTTGTGTTGAGTTGAGTTTAGAACCCGAGGACCTTGCCATCACCTTGGAAATGAGACCTTTGTGCTTTGTACTCCTGTCATGTTGCTCTCCTCCCCTGGCTGCGTAGAGAGCTTCTGACACCAAACCCTGATCAAAGAAGATACAAGAACTTGGTCTGCACTGGACTGACAGGCACAGTTTCTCACCAACACCCCCTCTTCTCTCTCCCATTCCTTTACTCTATCTTTTCCTTTAGATACTCTGGATTGAGCTGCGGGTGTCAGCACTCTCTCTCTTTTCCTATCGCTTTCTATGGCTGACACCCCACAGCATGCAACAAAGCTGATGGTCTGGAAGATGCTGTGAGGACTGACTGGAAGGAGAAGTGGGGCTGCACTACCACTGGCAGCAGAGGAACATTCAGCAAGACTCAGAAAATACAGCAAGGGTAACAACCTAGGCAGATTGTGATAGTTTGTTGTGCTCCTACAGCGTTCAGAGAATTTCAGTGACATCATTTCTTCTGTGAAATGAAAAGTGGAATCCTCCTCCAGCATGTAAGCCATTACCACAGATCACAAATTCCGCTTTGAGGTGTATTGTGGTGTGCTGAGCAGATCTCATCAGTGACATGGTGATCGATAGCGAAAACCAGTATGAACATAATGGGCATTAAGGAAATATAGTAAAATAGACTAATTTGTGCTACTCAGAAATCAGAGTATTCTTGCAGAGTAGCTGCTAGAGGCGAATGTGATCTGTGCAGTTCTGCTTTGGTAGCAACACTGGAAGTCTGACTTAAGCTTTACAATGTTTGTTCACAACACGACAAACTGATGTAAACAGACAAAATGGGAAGATTGACTGACAAGACTTCATGCTTCTGGGGAGATCATCCACCACAGATTTTGTAACCAAAATTAATGGCCAAAATGGCTAAAAACTGGGTACCTGGGGAAGGGGTGGAAAAGCAAAAATATCTTTTGGAAACTTACTGGAGCCAGGCTGGAAGAAGAGGAAGTCAGATGAATCTGAAGAAAATGAAATGCATGTGTTCTGTTGCTCAGAGAAGATGGAAGTGAGGCATTACGAAGTACCAGTGGAGCTTAACAATCTCCACAGCAGATGTGAGCTACTATGATCTGTGAAGATGCACTGTAAGAGATCAGAGCAGGATTGAAAACTCTAGTAAATGGGCATCCACTCTTTGTGCATATGTTAGATGACATGGGGATACATGCTTCCCCCTATATAATAAAAAAAAAAAAAAAAAGGAAAAATAAAAACATATCTACCTTG
>JBCJKH010017080.1:0-12640 GCA_039877255.1 Loriculus beryllinus
ACTTCAAGTAATGTAAGGGAAAAACTTAGGAGAATGATGTAGGGAAAACTAACAAGATTGAGAACTCAAATACCACAAAAAGTAGGAATGGGTATACATTGCTGAAGACAGCAAGTCTGCTTCACCTGCAGAAAGAGACTGGGAAGAAACCTTGATTGCAGGCTACAGAGAACTATACTGTCAGAAGTCATTTTGTAACAGGTACTCCTTAACTGAACAAACAAAAGCATGGCAGGACCACCTGTTGAACACTGAAGGCATCCAAGTTCATGTTGAAAAGAAGATGGACATTTTTATCAGAGGAAGCAATTTACCAGTGAAGTAGATTAAAAAGAGAGATTAAAAAATGGAAGAATAAGTTGGGAAGGGTCAGCACTTGAAAGTGTGACCTGCTGAAGACTGGTGCTGCTGCTCTTGTGTCCCTGAGGATTTGTCTGCTGTTCTTGCAGCTATATCATCTAGATTGATAAAATATATTTCCTGCCTTCCTCCTCCATGGCTTCATTTTCACTCCAGTCACAAACTCTTGAGTCAGAACAGTGCTGGTGGAACTGCGTGGTAGAAACCCTTAACACTCCTTGGGTCTTTAAAAATTGTTACTTGACCAATGGTTACAAGAAGCCTCAGGTGGGTAGATGGATTTCCCCAAATTTTGTGTATTTTCTGTATATAGACAGCTGTTACTTCTTAGAACAGGTTGTAGATACACTCAGTCTGCCATTCTGTTCTACCTTCCTGCTATGTTAGCATTATATTGCTTTTCCCAGGATTCTTTGACACTATGATTGTTCCGTTTCAAAAAATTACATTTAATGCTTACTTTATTAATACTGTCTGCATTGATCTCTGAATATTTTATAATCACAAGAAAGATTCCCTCTTTGAAGAATCATGTTTACTCAGCTTTTGATTCCTGCTATGTAGTTACAACAACATTTAACTATGGTGAACTTTGTATTATCAGAGTGGTGGAACTTATGTCCTTAGCAGCCCCTCTACTCTCTTGTCATTGTTCATGAATAAATAGAGAAGGATGGTATCACAGGAGTGCCTAATAATTTTCTTTGTCCTATGTATGAAATATGGTTATACATAAATGTTAGATGTGTTAGTCAAGGACTTTGTCTTCATCTAAACATCTTCAAGCATAATCTTTACTAACCTAGTTGTGCATGACCTCCAGTGTTAGTCCTTTTGTTTTTTCACATTGGTTATATCAGTTCCTAATAAACTCATCCCACATTGTGCCAAGTTAAATTTGATTCCAACCTAGAAAAATTATTTGTCAAGATATTGCCATTATCTCAAACCTAAAATAGGTGATCTCAAACTCTTTAACAACTTTCAAATATTCAAAAAATGCTATCCAGTACATAGGTGGAATTTAGCTGCAAATGTACATAGCTATATTTCTTAAATGATAGCGGGGTTTGGTCCTTATTTTGTCAGAATTGGGTTTTGGTCCCTGAGATAAATTCGTTGTTCATCTTTTATACTTTCACATTCCTTGCTTTCAGAGTAACCCACACAAACTTTTCCTACAGAGATATATCCATTTGCAAATCACCTCCGTCTGAATGCTGTATAATTTAGTGAAGCTACCACTTGTATAATCTACTGTTGTCAAGAAGCAAAGATTTAAGTTACCTAAACAGTTGCATAAATATCCTCAAATTCCCCTATTGCTTTCCCTCATCTGGATGTGCCCACCAAGTGTTCTTTAAATTACACAGAGTAAAATTGTGCCCTTTAGTTTCAAATATGTCAAAATGTAGAAAGTTCACTAAAAGAACCCTAGAAACATTTCATCTAGTCCTCCCTGCTTATGATTAGACATCCAAGCAATTAATTTTTTCATTTCTCTGGTCTTTGATAAATCTGATAGGCAATTCAATGGGAAGTGCTGATACATCAGTGAAAGTCAGAGGGATTGAAAATTGTTAATGGTTTGGCTCAATGATCTTATGGGCCTTTTTCCAGAAAAAATGATTCTATGATTAAAAAAAAAAAAAAAAAAAAAAAAAAAGCAGCAGTCTGACCCCTTTAAATGAAAGCAGAATTAGGTCCAGAAAAAGGAGTGAAGTACTGAGAAGACAGTAGATAATTTTAAAGTATGCTTGAAATCTCCAAAAAAAAGTGCAAAATACTACCTCCAGGAAGGAAGGGAGGATGTCTAAACATGCTCCAATAATTTTCACATAACAAAGCCAAAAAAGGGAAGGCACATAACCATTATCTCCCAGGAATATCTCTCACAGTGTTTCAGCCAGATAATATTAGGCTGTCAACATCTGACTGACCCATGTTTCACAGCTCCTCAGAGGACAATGTCTAGGAGGACTTTGTGTACTTAATGGCAATCAAAATGGCAAAGACTGAACAATGCTACCAAAGCACTTTTTTTTTTTAAAGGGAACTCCTGAAATCTTACAGATCTCTCAGAACATGAAACTGAAAACTCTTTGCAGGAATTTACAAAGTGTCCTTGATGAAGGAAATAAGAGCCCTGCAGAGATCTTACCAGATTAATATTGAATCAAGTAGAAAAGCAGCCTACATTACTGGCTTTGTCACCACTGGTCTGCAGGCCATTCATTGATAAACCAGCACAGTGGAAGACAAGAGTAAATTAACATCTAATGTTACATATACTGCTGAGCCAGTAAGAAAGCCTGCCTCCCTGAGGCAAGAAAAATATCGTTAATGAAAGAGATTTCCTAGAATAAGTACCAATGTTTGTACTATAGCCAAAGGAAAGAAGAAGAGGCCTTGAACGCCACTGAGAATAGAGATCCTGTCTGCCATGTCCAAGTGCCTAAGGTTTTAAGTGAATATACTTTAGGCAGAGGTTAGGCAAGATCACTTAAGATTAAACCACTACTTCTTATAATAAAACTTTAAGTGGGAAATTCTCATCTGGGGAAACTTTGGAGAACCTGGTCTCTTAGGACAGATAAAGATCAGATGCAGAAGGGAAAGGCTAATCATGCTCTCTGCTTCGCAAACCCCCAGTCTTTGGGAACTTCTTTTCCAGCAGTTTGGGTTTTTTTTCTCCCTTTTCTCTCTACAGCTCCAGTAGAAGAGAACAACCAGAAGCATATCATATTTTAATAGTCTGCTCTTTTATTTTCTTTTATTTCTGGCTAGTTGCATAAGGGAAATAAGGGACAGTTCTTCTCATCTTTTAAAATAGCAAAACTTTACAGTTTTCCTCAAACAGCAAATGAGGATGTTTACATTTGTAGATTCTGTCTGATTTTGAGTTCTCTGCTGCACTGATCATGCCAGTTTATATGGATCAGTCATATGTTGCTGTGTTTGTGTGGCAAGGTTTGAGGGGGAAAAGGGGAGACTACAGGGGTAGCTTCTGTGAGAACCTGCTAGAAGCTTCGCTGGTGTCCAATGGACCCACTGCTGGCCAAGGCCAAGCCCATCAGTGACAGTGGGAGCACCTCTGGGATAACATTTGAGAGAAAAAAAATCTGCACAACTGCAGACAAGAAGAGTAGTGAGAATATGTGAGAGCATCAACTCTGCAGGCACTAAGGTCAGTGCAGAAGGAGGCTAGCAGCTGCTCCAGACACCAGAGCAGATATTCCCCTGCAGCCTGTGTTGCAGATCGTGGTGAGGCAGGCTGTGCCCCTGCAGCCCATGGAGGTCCACAGTGGAGCAAATATATCCACCTTGTCTCCCTGTCCCTTCCCAAGGACAGGAGTGTAAGCAGGATGGGGGAACAAAAGGTTGGGCTCCTGTGGAGGGCCCCAAACCAGAGCAGAGGAATGCCCAAAGGATGCTGTGACCACTTGTTCATTGTGCTGGAGCGAGCTCATGGCAGGACCTGTGGGCCCATGGAGAGAGGAGCCCAAGCTGGAGCAGGTTTACTGCAGGACTTGTGACCCCAGGAGGGATCCACGCTGGAGCAGCCTGTTCCTGAAAGACTGCACCCCATGGAAGGGACTCACACGGGAGCTGTTCATGCAGGACTGTAGCCAATTTGGAAGGACTCAATTTGGAGAAGTTTATGGAGCTCTGTCTCCTGTGGGAGGGAACCCATCAGAGTAGGGGAAAAGCGTGAGGAGTCTTCCTCCTGAGGAGGAAGGACTGGCAGAGACAATACGTGATGAGCTGAACACAACCCCCATTCCCTGTTCCCCTGTGCTGCTGGGGGGAAAGGAGGTAGAGAAATCAGGAGTGAAGTTGAGGCTGGGAAGAAGGAAGGGTGGCGGGAATGTGTTTTTAAGATGTGGGTTTTATTTTTCATTATCCTACTCTGATTTGATTGGCAATAAATTAAATTCCTTTTCTCCAGGTTGAGTCCATTTTGCCCATGATGCTAACTGATGAATGATCTCTCTCTGTCCTTATCTTGGCTCATGAGCTTTCTGTTATACTTTCTCTCTCCTGTCCAGCTGAGGAGGGGAGTGATAGAGTGGCTTTGGTGGGCACCTGGCTTTCAGCCAGGATCAGCCCATCACTGTTGATACCTTGTATTGATTTGGGATTATTAACAAAGTGATTTCTGAACTGTACAGATAAGAAACAGCACAAAAGATGATGTTGTTAATAGTTACTATTGATATAAAACTAGTTCACAGCAAGCCACTTGAAGGACAGGATCAGGACCCTAAAAGCTATTTTCAAGGCTCTGCAACCACTTAGAGCAAATACGTAGTCTTTGTTCTAAAGAATCAAAGTCTGAGATTAGTGTTAGCAGAGGCACAGAGGTGGGAGAACATCAGCAGACAAAATACTACCAGAAAGAATAATAGGCAGTAGTCATAGCTTAATCAACAGCCTGACTTCTGTCAAGTGTGTTTTGTAGGCATTACAGCAAAGGAGGATTTTTAGGTAAGATAATGAGGATATCTGTGCCTGTTAAGGAAGCTCCTCTCAAGCCTGCGAAGGCATGAAGATGTCTGATTGAAATCAAATAAGACTCTGGGAGGGGCCAGCATCAGAGTCTAGTGGAAGGCAGTAATTGACCTGAATATGTGATGAGAAGCAGATAAACTACCAAAGGCTTTGAAAGTCATGTAAAGAAAATGTGCCTATTAGTGAGGTATTAGTGGAGGAATGGGATAAGGGGAGGGATGCACAAAGAATGGATGAAGGCAGAAGGGGATCAAGGCCACAGCAGCAGGCTCTGGAAATGTGTAGACTAGGTATGGTGCAGATTCCAAGGCTAGGAAATAGTAACTGAAACATGACAGAAACCAGGCTGGTAGTTTTAGCTATTAAAGCTCCCTAGCTCTACTCTTAAGCAGAGGCAGCTTGGGCGGTGAGATAAATTCACCTGAGGTTTTTCCAGCATCTTACATTGGGTTAGAGTTTTGGAATGTAGAAATCCCCCATGATTTAGTGCTCTCATTTAAACATAAGAGAGACTGTGAGTCTTGGAGGGATATGCAAGGAAGTCCTTCCTCCTCTATCCCAAGGACAGGAGTGTGAGCAGGGTGGAGGAACAGGTCAGGCTCCTGTGCAGAAGGGTGCTCAGATGCAAGGAGCAAAACATGGAGAAGGCAGCTTGGAAGTGAGGGGAGAAAGTTCATTACTAGGATGAAGAGGATATGGGGACAGATCTGGGCCAAGTCCAAAGGAAGTTTGAGAACAATGACAAAGCCAAGGAAACACAAAGAGAGCTGTAAGTTATCTTTTTGTTGTTTGTTTTAATAACAGATGCATATTTTTCTTGTACTTGGTGAGAAGAGAACTGCTTGGGTTTGGAAGCCTTGGCTTCCAAAGGTACACTCACCTCCTGGAACATCAACACCTCCTAACAACATCTTCTTTTGTGCTGTTTCTTATCTGTACAGTGAAGTACACTCACCTCCTGGAACGTAGGGGCAGGATTATGAAGAGAGTAAGCACTGGGAAAAGGGTATAACAAGATTTTCCCAAGGAAGGAAAGGGATACCCATGAAATTCACAATTGAAATCTAAAAGCTACAAGATAAAATTATCTGATTCTGCGTCCACACAGACACAAACCAGGCCAGGTTGGACAGGGCTTTCAGCAACATGTTCTAATGGAAGGTATCCCTACCCATGGCAGAGAGGTGGAAATAGGTAACTGTTAAGGTCCATTGCAACCCTTGTGTGATTCTATGATCTTGCAAATGAGAAAAAGACCATATCTCTTTTTTAAAAAAAAAAAAAAAAAAAATCCATTCACATTTTAAAGGATACTCCCAGCAGAATGGTATTTTAAGATCAGCTCAATATCTCTATCTGGGCATCCTTTAAGACTGACTTCTTCCTGTAATGAAAAATAAAAAGTACTTTTCTAAATAGTGATTGCATCTATATATGCATCTTATACAGTTGAAAACTCCCTTCTCCAATAAGACTAGACGTGAAGAAGTTGAGTTTTACAGGTTTCTATGAGACCTGTCAGTTAAATAATCTTTATATAATTAAAAGATTGAGAAATAATAACAGGTCACATCCTTTGATAGCACTGGCTACGGCTTCCTGAAATCACTGGGTTGATGCTGATCTGGGCTGTAGATGTGGCTCTGTAGATTTTCTTGGTTACTTTTCTGTCATATTAGATACAGTTCTGCTTCCAGCCAGCAGGACGCACCAATGGCTCATATTTGGCGGGAGTGACACAATTACATTTATCTACCTCTTCTGAGCTTTTTGCTTCTCAGAGTCTTTGTTTTCTTCCTCAAAGAAAGAGCTACTCATAAAGCAATTGTGATAGTGATAGGCTTTCTTGGCTCAATTATTCTTTAGGTAGAGTGGATTTCACACTTTGGCGCATCTAGACCAACAGTTTCATAACAGCCTCGCTCCAAGACTAGGTTATATTGGATTTAATTGGTTTACAGAAGCTCTCACTTGTCATCAAAATGAGATCTTTGGCTGTGCACTACTTTACAAAGTGCTGCTGAGAGTAAACTGCACGTATCCTGAATCCCTCAAAAAGCCTCTGGACCTTGCAAATCTATGGCATTTGGATGATGCCATAGCCACTCACTACTGCTTTAGTCTTGCTGCCTTACTCTGCTGATGAAAGTAGGCCTACAAGACCTTTGTGGCCATCAAAGTTTCTTCCTTTTCTGAATTTCAGCATGTTGCAAGCATCTCTGTAAGCCTTTTTCTAAGTAGAATAGACAACTGAATTTTGCAATTAAATGTCGTACTGAGGAAGAAAACTGTCAACTAGTAAACACTGGCATGCTAAAAGGACTCAAATTAATGGATAATGCATTTTATTAAATTAGCAGCCCAAATCTGCATGCCAGCAAAAGCTCCTAGCTTCTGATTATCTCCAGGAACAAAGAACGACTAGAGCATACTTATAAATAGTGGCAGTGGGCTTAGCATATGTTACCTTCATTCCTAGATAAATATTAATTAACCATGCTGAAGAACCAGTTCTTTAGTAGGAAGAAATCTTTGTACCTCCCCTTAAATCAGTGTTGACATGCTGATTTCACAAGGAAAAGATTTAATTCTTAATTTTAATCAATTTTACTTCTTTACTGTGAATCACTGCATTGCACAATTTTCCATCAAGCTTTCTGCATTAGTAGTTTGCTGTTTTAAAATGCGTGCAGACTTTTTTTAAGCACAGAATTCAGTGTTTTGTTTCTGAAAACTTTATATTTGGGACCCATTTGAAATCAAGTCTGGATCCTGAAAGTAGACCATTGCAGGCTTCATTTCCAAAAGAAGAAAGATTTGAACATACTAAAGTGGGCCAAAGCTTTAAAGCTGATATGGGTCCATATCTGAAAGTGGAGGATTTAGTCTGCCAGATCTGAGCACAGAACATGACACTTTTTAATCTGAATCCCTGCAGAGTCTAAATGCAGCATCCTTTGCCTTCATGCTGAATGGGTGCTCTTTTCTTTTGGTTTTTTTTCTTATGTGGTAGGCAGGAGTTAAAGGTTATGTCATTGACATTCAGTCCTAGTAGACAGCTGTACCTTTATGTCATACTGTCATGGCTATTTCCTCAGCAGATCCTGGAGGGTTAAAACCTCTTAAAGTGTACAACTGGAGACAACCTGAACTGCAGGAATGATAGTTCAGGCAGACTCTCTGGCAGCAAAACATGTATTTGCACTGATTTTAGTGTGAATTAGAGGCCTCAGCAGCCTCAGATGGAAACCACAATAACGAGGAGGCAATACAAGCAGTAATTTCTTCTGCAAGAGAATAATGGGTAGTGTGGAAGGAGAGAAGATGGGGCAGGATTGAAGCAGTTTCCTGTGAAGCATCTGTAGGAACATCATTAAAGAGCAATCCCTTGTAGATGAATTAGGAACAGTCACGAACCTCAACTGCAGCCTCCATGAACTGAAATGTGTCAGGATGGGTGCAGTGTCTGGACACAAAATGGTAGAGACAGTGGAAGGGAGGACTGGAGTTTCTTTTTGCTTGACCTCGATTGCCTACTTAAAGTAATTAAATACTCTTTGGAGGGTGTCTGAGTGCATTTTTCAGCAACTGTACCTGACCAGTATGAAGAATAAGGAAATAACTTCATCTGGCTTTATTCCCTTGGGTCAGGAATACTCAGCCTATACATGTGCCTACTGAGCCCATGTGCTTGTTTCTTTTCCTGGGTCCTTAGCGTCAAAACCAAAACCAGGCCCAGCTGTTCCTTATAATTAAATTTTAGTAACTCAAGCTGGGTGTTTTTATTTTGACTAGTGACTTAAAAGTGTTGGCATTTAAATGGCCTTAGCTATATTTCAAAGTTAACATTGAGAAACTTCACACATACATTAGTGTTATTTGTCTGTTGGCAAATTCAACAAAATACCACTGCATTGATTTACATAGTGAAGGTTATCTTCGCTAACAGAAGGACTCAGAATTTCATTATTTAAAATATGAGTATGAATCTCATCACATTGCAGGAAGCTACAGATAGCATTACATACAACTTGCCACCTGAGTCAGGGGTAGAGGTGATGTTTATATTGTGCGCTGAGCCCTGTGTTCAAATACACCTAGAAGATCCAAAAGCCAAAACCCAGACAACATTATCTGTGGCCAGGACAGATCTGACTATAGGATGAGGACTTTTCCTTTCTGGTACTGAGGTTTGTTTCTATGTATCTGTCTTTGCTAATTTATTTATAAGTCACTGATGACATTTATGCCATGCATGGGCACTTTGTGATGCAATAAACCAGTAATAGGCTCAGTTTTTATTGCAGTTTCTATATTTGTATTTTAATACATCAAAATATGGATTTAAGAAGTATTAACAGTCTTATGTCAGCAGAAAGAAATTAATTTTATGCCTGCCTCTGCACAGAAGCCAGAAGCTTTAGGAAATAGGATGTTTTCCCTTAAGCATTTTTTCAGATCTAGTTAGGAGAGGGGAAGGTACGCAATAAAATGCAAGCTTCAGGGTGGCAGCACAACAATGAGATATGATTATTCATGTGATAATATATATGATTCACAATATGGTTTTGAGTGGTACTCCAATATGTCAGTACTTATCGATGATCTAGGTAGAACCTGGTGCCTCTTTTCACCAAGCCTTATCTCATGGGAGCCTAGCTGTGGCAGAGGGCTATGTGGTGAAGTCATCACAGTTAGACCTGCAATGGGTTGAATGCTTTCCTGACCACTGGCAGCAGGACTACATAACTGAATAAGAAATAAGTGAGCACAACAGAAGAAAACAAACACGGGAAGAGAAAAGCATCTTCTTGCCAAGTCAAAGAGGGAAGCAATAAGTGATGATTACTGATGAATAATAACCCGGAATTAATGCAGAAGGGCAACAGCAAAAGCTCTGCACAGAACACAAACATTTTATAATGAGGGTAAACAGTGACATTAGCAGGGTGTCCAGAACACATTGCCCATTCACATAGTACGTGTCTGCATTACATGACATGACTAATGGCAGTGGCTAGGCCTAGAACATTACCCTTGGAAACTCTATGATTTTATCAGAAGAGCCTTTCCACCAGAGGAAAGCTGCCTCAAAACTGAATGAAGAACTAGATTTTCCTCTTGTTATTATTAGTGTTTTAAATTTAAATCAGTTTCAGATATGTAGCCCTATTTGGGAAGAACGTTGAGCTATGGATGCTTGAGGGCAGCTGCCAACTTAAGCACAACTAAATTAAGCCAGAAATGTCAAGCAGAAGTGGAAGCAATATCACACTGTGTTAAAAAGCAGGATTATAAAATCTCTGCCCATCAAAGAGACCAGAAGACTGTAGATAGCTCTGTATTATTATTTTTAACGCAATAGAGCCTAGAGACTCCAACCAATTACCAGGCTCCACTGAGCACCAGGAGGCATCACAAAATAAAATCATGGAAACAGACCAAACCCTATCCCAAGCCCTTTTGGGAAAACAGAAAGGTTTTCTGACATTTTATCTTCCTATCAGTTTGGTGAATGTAGGCAAACCTTCACTGCCACACTTTGATTAATCTAATGCAACCCTCTCCCTACCTCAGTTCTTGAGAGAGCCTAATTAAAGAACTGATCTATGACTGATTTTACAAAATCGCAAGCACCATCACTGCTTTTTGATCTCAGGGGACCTGTGGGTGCTTAGTGCATCCCAAGATCAGAGCACCTTGCCCAGTACTGAAAGAGGGAGCAAAAAGGTTGTCCCTGCAGGGCTCTGGCTTTCCCACACTACTGTGCAGCTCTGACTCTCCTGCAGTTCAATGCTTCTCTTCCTAGAGTTTTCTGTCTCACCCAGTGGGGTGACCTCTGGGCACCATGGATTGTCTCCAGCCTCCTCGTGCTGTTCTTCCTTGATTTCCGTCCTTTCAGGTGTGCCAGTTCCTTTTGCTCAAGGATAGCCAACAGGGCACTGAGGTTTCTCACCCTGCCACCAGCCCAGTGTCCCAGGGAGATCAACACAGTGTTTATCCCTGTGTGGTGCTGAGCATGGCTCAGGAAGAATGAAGGCACTTTGCCTTCCTACCACAGAGGAAAACAGCCGGGAGGAGATATCCAAGAGGGGAGCGCTGAGAGTTTGCGTACAGCTTGCTTAGGCAGGTAGCAGCATGCACAGGTGTGCACAAACACGCCTGAAGACAGACCTGACTTTGCCCTCCTCTTTACTGGGTATGTCGTGGCATCTTCGGGAAGATTTGCTCCATTGCTGGAGATCAGACATTTCACTGAGCTTGGAATTACCCTGACCCAGCAAAAAGCAAGCTCGCACTTCCCTTTGTGTGCAAAACTTCCCTGCGGCTGCGGAGAACAAACGCCAGCAGGAGCTGCGGGACATGGACAAATGTGTGCTCCGGGTACACCTCCTGTCCCCGCCTCCGGAGCAGTGAAGGATCCTGCGGGGCACGTTAGAGCTGCTCGGTCACGGATGTGCATTTCCAAGCACAACAGGGGGAAAAAAATAGAAAGAAAGAAAGAAAAGGGGAATAAAAGGTAAAAAAGCCTAAGCCCCGGAGGCGCTGGGTTGCTAAACGTTAAAGTGTAAAGTAGGCGATGTGAGCCGGTGGGACGTGCAGCGCCCGCATGAGCGCGATCTGCCGCACCGCACAGCCCCCTGGCCGCTGGTCAGAGCGAGCGAACCGAGCTGTCAGACCGTTCCGGCTGTGCCTCTGTCCCTGTCCCGCATCATCCTGCTTGCCCCTGCCCTTCCTCGTACACACCGCTCCGGCACGGAACGCCATCTGCGAGGCCGCCTTGGGACGGGGCGGCGGAGGACAGCCACCCCTACGCGGCCAGAGGGCTCCGTGGGGAGCCCCTCATCACCCGGGCCCGCATCGAGGCGCCGCGGACACAGCGCAGCAAGGGATGGACCAGGCGAAGGACCAGGGCGACCCACATCCCCCAGCGCTGTCGCACCTCTCGTGTCGGATCGGGAGGGTTGGGGAGGTGGGGGCTGCTCCCCGTCCACGCTGCGGCGGGGCTGGGGACAAACCCGGACTCCTCCCAAAGCCTGCGGGGACAAGGGCGGAGGGATGGCGGTGGGCGGTGCGCGGGGCCGGGACGGGCCGGACCCCCCGTCGGGCAGCGGGTGGGTGCAGGAGGGAGAGAGGAAGGAGGGCCGAAGAAGGCGGCGGCTCCTCCTCCGCGGGCAGGCGGGCAGACCGCCCGGGAGAGGCACCGGTTGCTCGGTGCCGGCGGGACTGCGTCGCCCGCTATATAAGGGGCGGTGGCTGCTCGCCGCTCCCTCACACCGGTCTCTGCCCGCGAGTGGCGGCGGTGGGCTGAGACTAGCCCCCGACAGCATGACTCGCGGCGGGCCGCCATGGGAGGTGGTCTCCCCCCCTGCCTCCTGCGGACCCTCCTCTTCCTTCTCCTCCCCCTGCTCCTCCCGCACCCGCGGCGGCGGCTGCAAACTTGCTGCGGCGGGCTGTGTGTGAAGGCAGAGCCCGGAGGGGCGGCTCCGCTGCCCTTGTAGCCGTCGCGCCCGCAGCCCGAGGGGCGAGGCCGCCGCCCGCGAGCATGCAGTGCCGCCGCTGCGCCCGTCGAGAGGCGGTCTGGAGCTGCGGGCGGCGGGGCTGCACCGAAGGGTGACCGGAGCGAGAGCCCCATGCCCAGGGCTCGCCGCTGTCCGCGGGGAGGCGGCGGGGCAATGTGCTGGCGGGGCGAGCGGGCACGTCTGTCCCCCGATCTCTGCTCCCTCGCTGGCTGGGAGTGAGACGCCGCGGAGCCCCGCTCGGTGCT
>JBCJKH010017081.1:0-19614 GCA_039877255.1 Loriculus beryllinus
CTACATACTTTAATGGAAGCCTGTTAAATACAGTGTTGCACCCTGAGAGAAAATGTTTATTTTCATTTTGGGTTACATAGCTGTAATATATAAGATTAATATAGAAGATTTACTGTTCCTGGGTGTATTTTAAACCACTTCCTTATGAATGGTTTAAAAACATAATGTTAAGTCATAATTGGCCTGATGAGTTCTTTCATTACTGTCATGGAAAAAATGGGTGGGAAGAGGATGTGTCAGCTTTGACATCACCTCACTTGTGCACAAGCTTGAGGAACATCTGCTGTTATGGCTGTTGATTGCTATGATGCTTCATTGAAAGGTTGAGAACTTTTTTTGCCTCCACCCTATTTTTAAACTAGAAACATTTTCCTAAAGATGTTTCTTGTCAAGTTGTAGCAATAGGATGAGGTTGCCATATATGTATGCAATTCATTTTAGATATAATTTGATTCCTAAATGGTTGGTCAGTGAATGCTGTAATTGTATTTCAGATGCGTGGTGGTTTTTTTCCTCTGCTTATTTATTTTCTTCTATGTTTTCAATAGGCAAAACTATTGCACTTTATATCTTTCTTTCTTTTCTATCATCATTATCTCTGCCTTGCAGTCTGTAAAGTGACAGACTCCAAGCTTTTTCCTCATCCCATTAATTCCTTTCCCTGGCATCGTATTGGCTTTCCACTAATAGTATTATAAATACTTCCAGTTTCTTCTGTGTTTGTTCCTCAGAATACGTTCTAAGTGATTTATTTTTTTTAAAGTTATTTGCCTTTATTAATGAACCACAAGTCTTTTGTTCAATAAACCTATCAAAATGTGTTTTTTTGGTTAATATATTGGAGGGATTTTCTGCAAAGAAAATTTTTTCTTGTTTGTTCATTGTCTGTTAGGAAACATTGCAGTGACTTCCTTCGCACTTCCCTAGCTTTCCGAGCTCTTGTGCCAAGGCCTGCTGTATTTTTCTGTGAATATTACAATTTGAATACAGAGAGTTGTCAAACATATGACTAATCTTTGCTTGCAATATTTCTGTTGTGTTTTGGCAGATTTCTTTTTCGTATGCATGTAATGTGATATAGCTAAGTCTCTAGTATTCTTAATTTGCAGCAACTTTGTTTTGGGAATAGTTTGGATTTTTTGATTGTATAATGCATAACGTAGTTGTTTGATTTCCCCTCCCACCCGCTCCACCCCATATTCCCCCATTTATCAGATGTTTTACTGCAGAACCAGGTTACTTTATCAGGCTAGTTTCCTAGAATTTTGAGATCACTCTTTGAATATCTGAACATGTTTTGCATGTGCTCTACACAGTGTAGGAAAACATGATGCATAAACTCATTCAGAGCAGAATGGAATAAATTATTGTGCTCCAGTATTTAGCATAATGATTCCACCAGATGTGGGAAAGGAAGCTGTTTGTCTTTGCTATTACAAAAGAAGGAAGAAGTTAAAAACTGATGTTCATGTGAATGGAAGATGCCTATTAACCTTGTCAACTGCAAACTCTCGAACTTAGTAATATACTTGTATAAAATACTAATGCAATATCTGCAGTTTCCCATTACTCTGTAAGTCATTTGCTTTAATGGGAAGCTATGAATAATTCTTTTTGACCAGTTGTGAAGTCCTAGTCCTTTAGCAAAACCATTTCTACAGATACATAGCAGCTCTTCTCTCCCTCTGAAGATGAAGGTTCACCCCTACTTTAGGGGCTACAAAGCATGTTTTTAATTAGATTATCTAGAGGCAGGAGATTATTACATGAAAGGATGGTATTTCTATCTCTATATATATTTCCTATAGAAAAAATAATGTCAGTTCTTGCCACTATCAGCATGCTGCTGATATTTTGAGCAGCAGGTGTATGCTAGTTGATACCTGTGTAGTGCAGGGAACCAGGGAAGAGTGTAATTGCTATGTCACTGTTATTTCTTTCATAAACTTTGAATACTTTAAGATATCTTTAGGATAAAATTATTGTCGTTTCTCTGATTTATAATGTAATATTTGTAATGTTTTATCAGATCAGAAAAATTGGGATTTAGCTGTAGATGAATTTTAGTGAAACAAAGTATGGATACTTTTTCATGAGGACTACATGGATTAGGTTTTGAGCATCCTGAAGGATGGAGACTCCACAACCAGCCTGGGCAGTTCCTATTATATTGTTTGATCTTTATTGCATGTCATCCAGCAATACAGGGACAGTGCAGGGGTCAGGAGCTGGGAGGGTACTGACGACACAATGTCAAAGATTTTTCTTACATTTAAGTGGATTTTGCCATATTTCAGTTTGTGCCTGTTGAACTCTGACTGGGCACCACTGACAAGAGTCTGGCTTTGTCTTCCTAGTTCTTAGAGCGTCAGGTTTTTAGACAGACAGATTAAATCCCCTGAGCCTTTTATTCATCAAACTGAACAATCTCAGCTTCTCTCCAAATGTGTATGCTTGAAATCAGTTTTGGTGGGTCTTGAGATAATCTTAAATTAAGATAAGAGTAGTTACTCAGTTTTGCAGAAAAGGGGATGACACTTAATTTGGGTGATGGGAAAATACAAAGACTTACATTAAACATATAGGTAGGACTTCAGAAGAGATGCTTTGCTACTGTATGCACTGACCTTTATGCAGGTTGACTTAGTATGTGCACTTGAACAAAAGGATTATTCGTTTAGTAAAGTTACAACTGAAGATGTGTGAAATGGAAAAAAAGTATGATCTGGTATTTCTAGAACTTTGGGGGAGGAAAAGGAAGAATAAAAACTGGTTCACGCAACTTTATGCCTCCCCCCAGCCCTTTTTGGTTCATGTGTTTCTTTTTTTTTTTTTTTTTTTTTAATTTTTTCATTGTGTCTTCATTTTTCTTTGGTTCTATGAGTGCATTGTGTTCTTAAATGTTGCAATGTAATTTCTGGGTGGATAAGACGCTGCCTTTTGGCTTTGGTTAAGAAGGTTTTAAAATGCCAGTCTTGGTTGAATATTTGTAAAATATATAACAGACAAGTAATCTTCATTGTTTACTTTTCCCTGTATTTATTGAATGAATTCTCTCAGGATTTCTTTATTAGTCACAACTTTCACTAAGTTCAATTCATTTGATTCCTAAACAGTATTGGGAAAGTGATCTTTAATGTTAATGTTATTTTAAGTTGTTCAAAACTTGTTGGCAGTGATAATACAGTGAAAGTCAAATGTTAGTCCTTTGCCTTCCATCATTTAATGGTGGTGTCTGAGTAGGAAAAGAATTTTAAAGCTGCATTCTTGGGGAAAAACAAATCTATATTTGACACTATGCCATGCTGCATAACTGTCCCCCCTCTATCCCTATTTTTGTAAAGCTTTCTGGTAAATCCTATATTGATTTTACCTTTTGGGAACAAAGTGCCTCTGCATGTACAGCACTAGAGTGCTGCAGCCCTGCACTGTATGATAATTTCTTCTGAAATGCAACCTGGTTGTAAAATATTTTGGTTATAGTTGATCCTTTATATGTCAGATGCTGCAAAAAAATTGATTATTAAGGTGCTAAAAATTCTGAGTTTTTTTTTTTTAAATCTTTTTCCTTTCTTCTCAGTCTTTTCCCTTCCACTCCCAGCTTCCCTGTTAGTGTTTAAAGAAGATGATAGTAACATTTGGGTGGGGAGTGGGAGTGGAAAGTGATGAGATCATTACAAGGGTGCATCAGTAGTAGCAAATTTGCTGAAAACTTGACATGAGGTGTGTTTGTCTATTTCAACTGGCTTGAAAAGTATACTTCTAAATTCTCAGTCCTCAAATTTATGTGGAAGTAGTCCTGCAGGCTGTGTACTTGGAGACATCATGCATGAATCTTGGTCATGTTTACCAAAAAAAACCAATCCACTAATCTCTTAGATTACTTTGTTCTTGAAAGGAGGCCTATAGTTGAAGAAGTTGAAGTAGACATTCCTTTCTGCCAAAGTGTAATTTTATGTTTTCTGTTACAAGCAGTGATTCCTCTTTAAAACTGTTCTGTGGATAAACAGAGGAGATAAAATAAAGCAATCTCGCCCTTTAATACGAAGATAAACTCTCTTCTGTCAATGTATGTCATGCAAACAATCAAAGTTTGTTTGTATGAAACTTATTGCGGAAGAATAAATTGATGTCTGATTACCTAATGCTACAGGAAGAGAACACAAATAGCTTATTCTTTTAATTCACCTTTTGCTTTCATGTGGGAAAGATGTAGCAGTTGTTTACCAGTATATGGTAGCTCAGAATAGAATCAAAATCTCATGGTGTAATGACTTGTTACCCATTAGTTAAATCAAAGTGGGAAATTTTTCAAAGTTAATTAAGTATTAGGCCAGGGAAAACATTGTGTTTTAAGGGTTTCATTGTGTTGGCTAATCATTGTTTGTCACCAAATCTGTGTTCAGTGTTTTTTATTGTATTTATACTGTTCCAATTTATTTTGTTTGTTTAGCCATACTGTTTTCCATAAAGACACTATTATTTTCCTCATTGGAGGAAGGAATAATTTATAGAGAATATCTGAAGCTCTAGAAGATATTGAAAAGACACACAGAGCTGAAGTGAAAAAACCCAACATGCAGTATAGGCATGCAGCTTTTCCAGTATAGAAGTCTTTGATACAACTCAAAGTTTGATTAGTTTTTTCCAGTAATGTCTGTGACTTGGTATAGATGGAAGAGATTCTTAAGAATGGATTTCTAAAAATCTTTGAAAAATTAAGATTGAAGGCCTTTGGCAGTGTTTGTAAATTAGATTTTTGGTATATAGTTTTCAAGCTAATAGGTAAAGCAGTACTACTTTTTGTCAAAACTGAAGTATTAGTGGCTTAGGAGAACATTCGGATATCTAGCTTAGGTATTTTCATTTAGAAGCAGTCTTTCTGCAGGCTTTTGATATTACTGGGGAAACAGGAACTTAGATCTAAACCTAAGCTCTCTGAAGAGCCTGTCCATCAACTCTGTATAGATGAATTATTTCTGACTTATTTCTGCATCAGTATGCAGAAAGTATAGTATCTGATTCATTTCAAGAGGAGGGAAGGGGAAGAGGGGAAAAGCACTACGAACACCGTGGATATTGGTAGTGAGCTGGGTAGCAGGGTGATTATCAGAGCTGGTGAATCATAGACTCTAATGTAGGTTGTTGGGGACTTCTTGAGGTCCTAGATTCAGCCTAGTGTTCAACATGGAACTGGCCAGTGGTGCTTCTGCAGGCAAGTTTTGAGTGTCCTTCATGGGTAGAGATCATGCAGCCTCTCTAGAAAACCTGTTGTATGAACTCTCAGCTGTCTGCCAGAGAGCAGGCTGACTGCTACTGATAGTCAGATTTGCAATAAAACCAAAAAACAGTGTGATTTGCTCCATTGTTTACAACCTTGAAGGGCTGCTTAGAATGAAAAGCTTTATTTTCATTCTGTTAACTGTTGCATTTTCTGGAAAGAAACCTGGTAGTTACATGGAAGAGTAACATTGTCATAGAGGTTTCTATGGACACAATGATTTAGCTGTTCTGCTTCTTTGCTTTCATTGTTTATCATCTTCTATGCTTTCTGGTCAGCATTGTTAGGCTAGACTGGTGCCTGTCCTATTCCAAATTATTTTCAATATTTAAAGTGCTGACTGGGAAGATTTCTGGTCTCTAAACAGTTGCCTTATTCTGCCTTAATTCACATGCACATAAATTCAACCATGGCTAGTGCATGGATTGCTCCTGACTTCTTAGTACGATACATAAAATAGGTTAGAACTTGTTGCTGGGAAGCTTCTGTTATTCAACTAGTATGAAATGTTTACCTAAATAGTTATTGAGCACTTAACAGCTGTTGTATGTACTGTATGACTGTGTTCTTGCTGTGTTCAACAAAGCAGCTAAAGTCATCTTCATGTGACTGCAGAAAGCGACGACAGCACAGCTGTATACACAGATAAAACTTCACACAGTGACTTGTCAACCAGCAACAGGCTGCTTTAAAGGCTCAACAGACATAAATGGGTTAGAGACTCTGATAAACTAGGATGATGGTTATTTCAGGTTGACTTACCCAGCATTTCTGTTTATTTGAGAGACATTAGTGTCTGTCTCCATTTAAAGTTCTACTAGAAGGGTAATAAATTCTCTGGGACAGTAAGCGCTAAGCATTCAGGATGCTCTGTAATAGTAACAGATGCAAATAATGGTTTTCTTCTTTTGTGTGAAGAACTGTTAAAATTGTTCTATATCCTTATTAAAATGGGTTCTTCTTCTGGTTTCCTGGAATCTGTGATATGTGTGAGAGTTAATCGGCTTTCGAAAGGATTTTCAGAATCTAAATGTGGAATATTTTGTATTAATAAACTCATTTATTAGAATTCTGTAATCCACTGGTCTGTGTTAGACAAACTAGCTGAAATGTTCACAAGAATTGGTTGACTTGTTTTAATTTGCTTACTGATAAGCACTATCTGGCTTTCCTATTAAACAAAAGTTTGCAGTATTTAGAGGGAGGTGGTCCTACTAAACGCTGCAGTTCTCTGGATACCCATTAGCTATTAGTTTATATTACTTCTATAGGTAACTAAATGTTTTCTTACAGTAAGAATTAACGTACTATGGAGAAGGACTGGGACACCTTTAAAGTTTACTTTCTGAAAAGCTATATGTAAAATACTCTTAAAAAAAGAAAAGAAAAAAGCTTTATTCCATTATTCCATTTTCCTATTGTTGTGCAGCCTTTGTACCAATGGAAAGAATTGTTTTTCATGGAAAAAAAAAAAATAATCCCCAAAACAGTGGTCTCTCCCTATTTTTTTTTTTTCTGCATCTTGGGTGTCAATTTTCTTTTTTCTTTGCCAATAGTTTCTTCAAAGGATTTATTGTCTCTGAGCCAGCAAAGGTTCTGTTGAATAGGTGCTTGTAGTCTTGACTACTCCATCGTCCCTATTATTCATCTCTGAAACATGTCTAACATGAGATGGATTCTGTAGCTAGCTTAATATCAAGCTGCCAAAACTTTCCTGCTCTGTCTCCCACTGTTTTACAAGGGGTTTGTTATTGCCACAAAATGGCACAAATCCTGTATAGCAGTCTCTAGGGAAAAATAAAGTATTTATGGAAAATTCTAGTGGTTTTTTGAAGGCTTTAGGTTTATAGTCAGTGTTAGATGATATTTCTAGGAACCAAAAATGCCTTGTTTGGGAGGGGGTGTGTGTGAGGGAAGGCAATACTAGTATTAATCAAGCAACATTTCAGCTCTATGTACTGCAGTTTGTGAATACCATGGAATAGTGGTGGATCCCACGTAGACTCATTGAGAAGACTTAACAAATGTAAGGCAAAAATTCCTCAGTATTAAGAAATTCTGTCTTGAATTATTTTGTTAATTGGAAACAACCCAGAGGAATGGTAATATATTATTCTTTGTAAAGTTCATTGTCATAATCCAGTTTAAGTGGAATGTTACAAAGGTATAAAAGAAAAAAGCCCAAAACAAAATATATAAAATGAATTGCAAATTGGAGTAACTATTTTTGCACTGAAAATTTTCCAGTACATTTTATTTTAAATTTTAATTTATTTTCCAATAGTGTTTCATTCCAAATTGATGTTATTTGATGCTTTAAAATCACATGAGAAGGAGGTTCTGAGGAATTTGGTTTAGAGACATGGATTTTGATACATGTGAAGGAATCAGTGGATTGGTTGACTCCTTGGTCTTTCCCTGTGGAGGAAGGAGGCCACTGGAAGTCCTGGTAGCTTCATGTCAAAGTAAGCTTTTAGGGGTACTGTGCAGAGAAAAAATGTAATAGGATTACACCACATAAATATATTTGTTACCTCCTTGGACTTGGTATGGAAGGAGGACAGCAGGCAAGGCAAACAAGTGAAAACCTTCTAAAAAATATAGTTGGGGAAATAGTTAAAGTGGGAAGTTTTAGATGAACCAGAGAAAGAAAACCAGGAGGAAAATGTCCTTTTCAAGACAGACTGACAGAGGGATGAGTATACATTTAGCAGAAAAAATGAGAAAAGAGGATAGACTTAAAGGAAAGAAACAGTAGGGTTTCATGAAAGAGTATACACAAAGGAAGAAAGAAAGGTGATGAAAGATGAGAGAGCCTGAGAATGTGGGTAAATGCTGCTGGGGATGATGATGGAGTTGCTTCCTGAGAATGTGTAGATGGATTACATTGTTAGGCAGCTAAGAGAAATCCCTGGTATTCATTTTTGGCATTATTGCCTTTGGGGAATACTGCTAAAAAGTTTGTGCTGTTGAATGCAGTTGAATGCATTCTTAAGATGAACTGTGGTGCAGGAAGACACTGGTAAATGTTGTTCAAGCTTCTGAACTATAGCTGAGCACAGAGCACTCTTCTGAACCTTTTTTTTTTTTTTCAGAGCATTCAGTCAGTGGGGAATTGGTTCTGCTACCGTTTTGACTGCATGTGCTAAAAATATTAGCCCTATTACTATACAGTTCAGTAGCTAGTAACCAAATGGTAATGACATCAGATTCACAATAAAAAGGTTCATACACACCACAGGAAGCAGCAGTGACTTGAAATTGCAGTGCTGTCTATTTCTATTTTGTTTGCTAGATGAAGTGCCTTACACCCACAAATATTTCCACTCCTTGTAAATGCTTTTTCTTAGTATATTGTTCCACTTGGCTGATACACATGAATCTTTTAGTTCTTCGTTGTTCTGTGTAGAATGGAACGCAAGTACACAGTTTGAAAAAAACAAATACATGCTAATCACCTTACAGTCATTTTTGTTCCCTCTTATTAAAACTAGATATGAAACCTAATTATAATTTTGAAATGTTATTAGGATTTGGAAGCTAGATATTTTCTCACCACAGGTTTTAAAATTCTGAGAATACACTTGGTCTTCTCTTTAAAACCAGGTAGAGAAAGCTGAGGGATTTACATATCTGTCAGGTTGTGCTGGGGAAGAAAAGTGAGAAGCAAATAATGCTACAACAAAATGCAATCAGGATTTTTTTTTTTTTAATGTTGAAAAGGGAAAACATAATTTTCAATGGAAACTTCGTATCCTTCTAAATATAAGGATAGTTTTGTAATAAAGGAATAGATTATTCGGATATGAATAACTGTGATACGTAATCTTTACAATGAACACAATAGTTACTTGTGTAGGGCAGTGAATTGTTATTTGTTTCAGATGTTTTGCCTGGTTTTGTTTACCTGTCACATGTTCCACATGCTATTTTTAGTGTACTCAGCTAAAGAAAATCTCTACACTGGCATTCAAAAGTTTTGGTAGAAACCCTTGTGAAAATATGCATAATTGATAGTGGAAAGGGAATGGATTGTTCAGAAATAAAACTGAATCAGAACATACATACTGTAAGTTAATTGTTTATTGCCATCAATAAAAGTGGAGGGGAAGAAGTGAACCTGTGTCCTAATCTTCGATTTTATCCTTGAAGATCTCTTGAAAATCCTGCAGCTAGAAGTGTCTCACTTTTTCAAGCTGTGTAAAAATATGCTAGTTTAATTTCCGGCACTTGATAAGTTTAATTTGTATATTTTCTGTATATGGTTATCTAACACAGATTGTATTTAAAAATTTGCAAAGTCAGCAGTTGGAAGCTATAATAATAAAGACTAAGGAAGTACAAATTTTATAATAGTGATTTCTAACTCTCCATAGCACATGTAACTCAATGTAATATCTGTCTAATTTAAGTAACATTGATTAATATTAGTGAATGTTGCATCAAATAGTGCCTTGGGAATGACTGAAGTTGCAAATTGGAAGTATAGGCTGTTGTTTACTTTTTTGTCTAGTTCATGAGGTGGACATTAAGTGCATATTGAAAACCAGAGCTCATTATTTAAAGAACTTATTTGTAAGTCCAAAATAATTACTCTAACTTGAGTGTTATTTCTTTTCAAAATATGCAACTATGATTCTTAAATTTCCTACTTTGTGAAATTTTTATAAAATGCTTCTTAAAAAAGGGAAGATGCAAATTATTTTTTGTTTTAACTAGTGAATCTGGAAAATGTAAATTATGTTCTGTTAGAAGAAAACTGAGATATCTACTTGCTGTCTTTATATAAAAGGTTCAAATCACAGAAACATTTTGATCAACAGCAGTGGTGGTAAAATAAGATATCGATAGAAACAGAAGGCTGAAGTCTATTCCAGGAAGCATATCTTAAAGATCTCTCTTTTAAGGGCAAGGCGAGGCAATGTAAGTTGGAAGAGTATTACATCATGTAATTTTTTTTTTTAATAGTGAAAGTGATTAATTTATGCACTGTGAAAAGTGGTAGATTTAAACAACTTTTGATTTTTCTAAGTTACATGCAGAGGGACCCTATAAATGAAAAAGAAATTAGTTTCCCCTGTGAGGATGTTAAATACCTATGAATTCTTCTGCATAAATCTTCATGTAGTATCTGAGATTGCCATTCTAAGATGCTAATTGCATACAGAAATCCATAGGGCCTTTGAGATAAGGGTCAAACATGAGGTTTTCAGGGTAGTTACATTTTTTGTTTTGTTTTCATCTAGCCATTACTTAAATAGAAAATTTCACTTGACAGAGTTGCTGCAGCAGATCTAGTACAGAGATGCCTATTCAGAAAGCAAAGTGGTCTCTCTTTTAAAGACATTCAAGTTAAGTTGAATATTGATTACTGTGAGGCACATTCTATAGGTGTCTATAAATGTATTTGCAAAAGCATAATCAGAATTTTGCTATTTCCAGTTAAAATTTCACACCTTAGTTCGGTTTCTAAAGTGTTCAAAACCCATATACTCTGCTAATCATTTGTCTTTTAGGAACGCTTGAAATTTAGTATAATTACTAATGGTTACCAAAACCATAAAAGTTTTTAGCCTCTGGAGTGAAAACCACCTTATATAAAAAGAAATGTTTTAGGCTTTAAGCAATGTTTTTGTAATAGGGTTTTTACTTCTAACTTTTTACTTAGAAGTTACTAAGTTATATTTATCAGTATATATAAGTTATATATAAGTTAGAAGTTGCTTAGTCATAGTACTTAGAGTAACTTAAAACCTCTGTGTGCATGTATTTCCAAGATAAACATCTTCAAGATAACCTATGTTTTAAAGGGCTGTTTGGTGCTCTTTTTCAAGGGGAGAATACCAGCCAGTGAAAGTAATGGGTTGCTTAGCAGCTCAAACAAAATTTCTCTGAAAAACGTTCCATATTTCTCTAGTATTTAAAGACAGCTTGGGCAATACAAAGAAAAAATTATGAGGAAAAGAGTTTTGTCTTTGCTACTGCTGTCAAGCCTCTAAATACAGGAACATTTTATATTATGTGTTGCACGCACTCACACGCTTATACCCATCCTGACCCACCTTTCCCCAAAATAGCCTACATGGGTTAGCTTATGTGTTAAGGTCAAAGGACACTGTAAAAATCTTTGCTATTAAGAAATAAGGACATATTGCTGTGGAATGTACCACAGTGGTACTGGGTGTGCTGGCAACACTGCTGGCCCAGTTTAAATATCAGAAAGTTTGTTGAAGGTGATTGGTTCAGTGAGCTTATCAGGTCTCAGGGTAAGAATTATTACTGCCTTACAATCTGTGTTATTGTAACAAAAAGCTTTGAAGAAAAATAACTTAAAAATAATCAGGACATGGAAGATCTGTAGCGTGGTTTCAGGATACACCTGAGTGAGTTGTGAAGGACTTCAAAATGTTTGGCTGTTTATTCATTACACTCATTTCTACTGAGGAATTAATGATGTACTTCTAATATAGGATGGCTGCACTTCTGGGTATTTGGGGTAGTTCTCATAGAAGTGACTGCCAGGTAGGCAGCTTATGTTTGTAGAATACCAGCAGGAAAAAGAAATCTGGCATGTTTGATGAAAAAAACCATGGCAAACTAGGTTATGGTGTCTCTAATCAAATACATGGGAAGGTGTGCATATTTTGGATGGAATTCTAAATACATGTAATGCTATGGCAAATTTTTTTTTTGAGACTTATATTATCACATTAATTAATTGCAGAATCATGTATTCCTGATCCTGGGTAGCAGTTCTGAACTTTACATTCAAATACATTGTGTATGAAGCCCTTGTGTTGGCTTCATTCATATAATGATATACAAATTCTTGATTATGGAAGCACCTTCCAACTTGTAAAATATCTCTTCACAAAATCTTAGCGGTTAAATTAACACATCTGGAATTGATTTACATTTGCAATACTTTTATTCAATTTGCAATTGATTTACAATTGCAAACGATTCAATTCATTTGACTTTATAAAGATAAATGATAGAGGTTTAGTCTCATATACTTTCAGTTTTGTAGAAGTTCTGTAAGGATTAGTGAGGCATTTTTATTTAAAATGATTGAAGGCAAAAATATTGAGTATAATCACACAATGCAAGTTAAATTTCTTCACTGTAATACCCCAATCCATGAAACAAATTTCTGCTCTTCTAATGCATAGGTTTAGAGCAGCTATCCCCAAAAAGTACCAAAACAGAGAAAATGCTTGTACTTTGTTTCCAGAGAGTGTACCTTAATGATATTGGCTTCATTTGTCATTCAGTCCCAAGACTGACACTGACAGTGTTCACAGCAGGACTGTGAATGAAAGTTTGACCAGCTGCTCTCTGTAATTTTTATCTCTGTGTGTCTCCCAGGCTATGCACTGAATTAAATGGAGCGGGACTTGAGCAAAGAGCAAAAAATAGGCTTGTGGGCTGTGGAGGTGTTTCCTGAGGTCCCTCATAGCTGAAACAGTTTATGGAAAGTTTTAAAATCTAGAAAGCTTAAAAAATACAGTTACATTTTTCACTTTAATTCAAGCATTCCAACTTGATTTATATGTGTATACATATGACATCAGGTATCTGCCAAGAAATAAGTTTAAAATCAATGGAGATTTAAGGTCACTTTCAGCTATAACTAACCTACGTATGTAGGTTAAAATGGGAAATTTCTTTTCTGTAGGAAACTGATATTAAAAAAATTATTTGAGTTTACATAAATTCATTTTTCCGCAAATCTAACTCAAACCAGTTTTCTAATATTTTGTTATTAAATGTGATCTATTCTAAGGTTAGAACGTAAAGATTTTGTGCCTTTTTTTTTTTTTCTCTTTTTGGTGTTTCTACTTAGAATAAAGACAACAATATTCTTGTCCTTGTGAGTGTCTTCAATATTTTATAAATGTATTCATTTTGCTTTATGAAGAGCTGGGTAACTTATCTTTGAAAACATATGTATGTGAAGCTAAAGCTGTTTCATGGTAGATAGTATTTATAAAATGAGGTCATTCACTCCGGGTGCCAAAAGCTGTGTCAGATTCATTTAGAAACCATAACAGAAACTTTTTTTCTGGTTCTTCAGTAGCCCAACTGAATGCTTCTTCTCTGGAATTTTGCCTAGCACGGCAAATAGTGGTTTTGACCAAAAATTCTGTCTTGGGTGTGAAATTTTTCATGCTTAAAGCCTTCTTACAATTGTTCTGCAGAATTTGAGAGAATTTTTCAAAAGAATACCATCCACAGGCTCAAGAGTGGTGGTTTGTGGCAGCCTTCTCCTTCGTGTGGATAAAGCTGCCTTTGATTTGATTGAAGTGCAGTGCTGTCCTTTTCAAAAGGACAGACCCTGCTATTGAAGTAATGGTCTCCTCATCTAGCATCATTGTCATCAGTGAAGCAAGGGAGTCATAAAGTGCATCACGTTTAAAAGATAATGCTAAATGCAAGGAAAGCAGCTTGTAGTCACCAATACATCTTGTGGATGATCCTTAATTAAAGTAGCTGTACTTTCAAATGGTTAAAAGTTACTGAGCTGGTGACTTACACAGAGGTTTCAGAGGAGGAAAACATGTAGAAGAGTGTATTTCCCCAGAAAAAAGCATGCTGGAAGATTATTCAAATTGCACTTCAGTTTCTGAAATGATTGGTTCATAGAAGTCTTGCTACTACTGTTTCTAATAATTTCTGCGTCATATAATTATTTCAGCCTTCCATTTTAAGAAGGTGGCAATCCATGGCTGGCAGTGCCAGCATGTTACCATCTCTCTAATCACATTTCCTATTTTTTTCTCTTTTTTTTTTTTTTTTTTGAGGAATGTATCTTGATTCATATTCACAGGCTGTTTATGTTTCAAACATGAAAATTGTTTGTGGGTGGCATACTTTCTGTGCATGTGTATCAGAAATCGTATGTCATCTGATTTAAACTTCAGTCAGCACAGCATCTCAATTTAGAGAAAATTGGACTCCATTATAAAATACAATTGCAACAGGATTATGGTTTTGTGTTAATGTATGTAATTTATCACTCTTATTATTATGCAACAGATTGTAAAGTAATGTTTTGACTTGCTCCTTTATATTGCCTTGGAACAGGAAAATGATAACCCTGCACTTATGTGGATTTTATTTTTCTTTTCCTGCAAAATTTTAAGGAGACATGGCCTGACTTTAATGGATAGCATTATAAGGAATTTTCAAAATGTATTTGTTACTCTGAGGCAAGTTAGCAGGGGACACAATATTCAAAAAAATGGGGGGGATGCTTATTCAGGAATTACATTAAGAGCTTTTAATTAATTAATGGAATTCTAACTGGTTTTATTTACCATAGTCTGAAATTTTGCCACACACTTTTTGGTGGTATCTTGTCTCTGATCAGATTAGTTGCTAAAAATATGAATACACAGGAGACGCTAAAACAATTAACCTTCATTTCTCAGGAGGAACTTCATAATACTTTTGCAAATATTGAACTACAGTGGCAATTTCAAGTTCATAAAAACTTCTAACTGGACTTACTGGTCAAGTTCATGTCACCCCTGGGAGGCTGCATTTGGTAGTTTTGGATATGCAGTTCTCCCTTGAAACATCAAAACTCATGCTAGTGGTCAGCAAGTTCCTTTGTTATAGAAATGTAAGGTCTTGTGGCTGTTGTTCAACTGAAAGCTTCTCTGCAAAATGGACAGCTTAATTCCATCTAGAATGTAGCTTGTATGGGATGGCAATCCTGTGAGATCTCTCTGCTCTGTGTGATTATCGATTTAATTTTGTATGCCTGCTCTATTCTATCATTAGAATATGCTGGGATATTCACATACTCAAAATTGTTTATAGCTTAGATTTGTTCTTTATCTCCTGACAGGAAAAAGAATATTATGTTTTTGAAGGCATTTCTTGTTTTGCATCACTGTTCTGAGTACATTTATCCAATAGGCAGATAAAAGGAAATCTGTGCGTGTAGGTCATAAGCACTCAGAGTCACACCAGGTTTTTGCTTTATTACAAGTAGATACAGTGCAGACTAGGTATCCCTCAAATCTCCAAACTTTGGTTTTGGTGCAACTTTTAGGTGCTTTCATCCAAGTAGTTACTAGAAGATAATCAGGGACTTTGAATTTTTGTGACGTTTAAAAAAACTAAAATAAAATTTTTGAGTGAGGTTGGGACAGTAATTATTTCAGCCACTGACGTATTTACTACTTTTTATAAGTTTAAAGGTGGGGAGAACTGCAGGAATTTTGTATGGACAAGATTTATGCAAATTCATCTTTAAATGATATGTTAATTACTTTCAATTGTTGATAGTCCTCTGTCACCATTGGAAGTTGTTGCTGATATTCATGCAGCTATGTTCAGTGTCCTAAAGTTCATGTATGAATGAATAAATTATGTGAAATGTGTTGTTTAATCCTCATAGAGAAAAATCTGTGATGTTGGTGATAAAGTTATTAATTTGTTTGGAGGACTTGTTTACATTATATGAAATAGTGCAAGCAAAGGATATGCACATGAGCTTTGGTTGTCCTGAAGGGCAGTTCTGCTTGTGAAGGTGAGAGACTAGACAGCAGGACACTTAAGAGATTTGCGCTTTGATGGTAACATTGCAGATGGGGACAACAGCAGTGGGGAAAAATGGTTGTCAAGTCTTTTTTGTATGTTGGCACATTATAAACCATTTGACAGGGAAAAGGGAGGCTTCTGATAAATCATTTCTCAGGTTTTTGTTTTCTTCATTCCAAAGATTAAACTTTGAATTCAGATTTAATCTTTTTCCTGATTGTTTTTAAATCTTTCTTAATACTGTTGAATACAGTCCAATAGAAAATTTTTGGTAGAGATTCAGTATTATTATTGTCCTCCCATTTATGATCCACAAATGTTATTTCTGCATTTTCCAGTTTATGTCTCTGTTAACAGTAATGGTCTTTTTAGTGCTTTTGCGAATGTTTATTCTCTGAAAAATGCTTCATTCTCAATGAAGCTTTCCTATATTGAGTGTTATTTCTGATAGGCTGGAAAACAAATGGACACAGTCTCCCTACTGAGATAGCTAGAATTAATTTTCCAGTAACAGAGGTGAGCCACATATATGATATAATGCATGCTTCTGTGCTATAGTGAAGCACTTGGCTAATAAAAGATTGGAGACATTTTCTTGATCAGTGATAAACCTAATTCTGGAATCTACCCTTCTTTTAATAAAAGGTAACTGAGATTGTCGATCCTTTTGGTCTTGTCTTCCAATTAATTAAATTTATACAGATTGTTTTGTTCAGATCCTCTGACTTTTTTTTTTTTTAATAAGTCAAATTATTGCTTCATTGCTTCGCAAGTTTTTTTCCTGCTGTATTTTTTCAAGGCAGAAGATGTAACTGCAGCTTTAATAGTGTGTATCTGTGTAATTGATAAAAAAGGAGATTGTGAGGAAATTGGTACAAGTAAAGTTGTAATTCTTTGCACTATTTTTCTTTGCTTATCTAAGGACAGGTCTTTCAGCAGAATAGGCAAGCTTTTATGTCTCTACAGCTGTATCATGTGACTGCCTTACTACTTTTAGCATATTTCCTGATAAATTCCCAATATTACAAAACAGCTTTTGTTCTAGAATAAAAGGGTGTAAAGGCTACATGAATTCCAAACCAATTTACAGAGGATTTTTTGGTGTCTACATCCTTCCTTTTTAAGCCAAATGTGCATTTTTTTTTTTTGTCTTTGGGGTTTTGAAATTGATTTCTTGTGAGGCGTATAAGCTCTTGTAAAGGCTGAGACTTTTTTTTTAAAAAAAGAAAGGTATAGAAAACAACATAAACCCAAACCAAAGCCCAATAAAACATTTAACAACAACAAAAACAACAGGAAAAATGGAAGTTTTTCAGCCTGGAAGGTTAAATGAGACACTAATAAATATGGACAGGTAAGAAAGAATGAAGAGACATGGTGATGATATTGATTTACAAAAAGGGGCAGGGAGTAAAAAATTCGTTCAGGTATTTGCTGCAGCCTCTTACGTTTTTACATTCTTGGTGTAGTTTCATACACTGTTTATAAAGAATATGGCATTGGGTTATATCTATTTTTCATTTACATAGGGCAACTGGAGAGATCTGGTATTTGGGGAAAAAAATGTCTCCCAAGGGCAGAAGTGTTACTTCAGAACCTTTTAGTTTCTCTTCTAAGGCTGGATAATTCATGGTTACCTCATATTCAGTCATTTGAATGCCATTTTTCTTTCTATTTTAGTTGTTGGGAGAGTATGGATTAAGATAAAAAGAGGTCAGTATAACTGAGTGGAGGAGGAAACCTTAACTGGAAGGAAGAGGCAACTGTGAAAGCAATCAACAGCTGATAATGTAGGGAAACACATTTCTGCTGGAAAGAGCCTCAAGGGCCGTCTAGCTCGACCTTCCAGCAGAGCTGGGCTATGGCCAGCAGTAGTGCCAGTCTCCAGGGACTCTGGCTGGTCTTGGACACTTCTGAGGATGTGGAGGTTTCATAACCTCCATGGACAACCTGGTCCAGGGATGATGCGTTACTCTGTGAGGCAAATGTTACGTCAGCCATATCTTCCTCTTCAGTGTCATCTGTAGGTTTGCTAGGTAGAAGAGTAAAGTGTAATATAGTGATTGAAAGGATGCAAGAGCAAAGAGCATCAGCAAAAGGCTGATAATTTTGACATTTCTGAAGTGAATTTGACCGTGATGAGACCTACTGAGATCATCTTTTGAATGCACAGGAGAGTAGTTACTGCTCCTTTTTTCCAGGTACAGAATTCAGAGGTGGGGGGGAAAAACCCCAAACCTGAGCTAGTGTCTTCTTAAGGCATTAGTATTTATTGCAGGGAATAAGATAAAGATACTGATCTCCATCCATAGGTTCTTACTTAGTTTACTGTGTTTCAGAAAAATCTGAAGTGACTCTTGGGCTCGTCTTCCTTAGTGAACTGTGTCCCAAACTAAGAATCTCTAAATAATCCTCAGACCAAGCAAAGCAATTTGTAGTAACTCTCTTCTCTGACTGATGCCCTGCCTAGGTGTATCTAGCCCATGTTCTTGCTATGCTGTCTCAGTGGGGCTTTTTTGTTTGTTTTTTAATTATTATTTTTATTCCTGTCAGCACTTTTTCAGAAGCCTGCTGAGTAACACATTCTGCAAGGATATGAAGGATGTGGACAGCATGGATTTAGTCTCCTCAAGTTCAGAAGGGAGTTGAACATGTCTCTCTTGCAAGCTAAGCAAGTTGTCTTGCAAGGTGTTACACAAAGTAAGGGTAGTGTCTTCTGTCTTCAGAGTTCTTATGGTAGTTTTAAAAAGTGATTGTCCCTATTAAACAGGGAGGAGTCCTAAGCATGGAGAGCAACTCACTGAAGTTCTAAATGCCTAAGTTTTGGAGAGGATTTGAAACTATACTCCTCCCCTTTTGGCCTTGCAAGTACAGTGAGGCAAATGTATTAATTATTATGTTGAAATTATTTCAGAAACAAGAAGTCTGTTAAGCCTCTCCATACTTGCTTATCAGTCCTCAGATTAGTGTAATGTTCTCATGTGCTATTCCATTTGTTAGTGTTAAAACTCACAGTTGATCTGCAGTGTAGCAGTTGTGACTACAGGTAAGCACCTTGTCTTCAAGCTTATATTTTTAAATCCATGAAAAATCAAGGAAACAAGTAGAACTTTTCAACACATCAGCTCTGTTTCTGAGGGAGGCTGTTCTGTGACTGTCAGAATAGTATGATTACGTACCCAATATGTATTAGGGCCATAAATGTAGAAATGAAAGAACTTTTTCTGTTGTGTGTTGTTGAACCTTTCAGATCTTGGTGGAAGAAAAATAAAAGACATTTAGTAACTAGCTGTGTACCAGAAGTACAACTTTTGATTGCCATAGTACTTTTTAAACAAACCCGTGTTTGCTGACTGTTCTAAGGAGATGCCTTCACTGTAGATGCTGATGGGAGTACTTCTGTTTGCAGAAGACTGAAATTCCAATGTATACTATTCAGAAGATTAATTTTATCAGAAGCTTACATGATAATTTTCTGTTCCTATGTAGTCTTAACTTTGTAAGTTAACTATTTATGCTTTTTCCCCTAATGTAACACTGTCATTTGCTGTCGCTTTCTGACCTGATGAAGGGCTTGTGTGCCAAAAGTTTCTCTATGCACTCACTTGCTATCAGTTGGCTTAACAAAAATAATAATATTTTTCTGCTGCAAACTTTGCTTCCTTATAAAACACAGTATTTGTTTTGCTAGGACAGTGATTCAGTGGCATTGTAGTAGAATTCATTGTAGTGCCACATCAGACAATGAGAATATGAAAGCTTTGGGTGTGTACAGCTAA